>JANHMN010000007.1:80607276-80652450 GCA_030674055.1 Rhabdomys pumilio
TATATATATATATATATATATATATATATATATATATTTAATAAAGAACTATGCCACACACATACACTTACACAAACCACAACATAGGTTGGCATCATGTGTTTAATATATTTTCAATTTAAACATACATTCAAGTAGTACATTTAAAGAATAATATAATAAAATTCTATTTTTTAATCTCTAGTCTTATCCTCACTGATACACTATATCAACTAAAAATATATTACTTAGTGCATCCCCCAATATCATCAATACCATAATTTCTATACGGTAAACTGTGTTTCAAAACAACATTGTAAAATATCTGAATTACAAACAAGCCACAATGTTTGGAAATGATTAGCTTTGGATTCTTGCTTGAAAGCTACAAATGGTGAGCTAGAAACGGTGTTTCGTGAATATTTGCAGTCAAGTACTATAAGGCTCACCATGGAGCTGACAAAAAGTAGTAAGTGATCAACTAGAGACCCACTCCTCAGAAAGTCAGTGTGGGCTGGAGAAAGACCTTAGTAACCGGTCATGGTCACTGTTCAACAGACATAAAATAAATAAACATCAGAGAGAAAAGCATTTGAGTGCACGCGCACATACACACACACACACCAGACACACACACACACACACACACACACACACACACACACACAAAGATGGACGGACAGACACACACACACACACACACACACTTTCACACCACCCCAGAACCTTCCCTATCGCACTTATTCATGCTTGGAGGAGGGTTTCTAAAATCCCTTTGTAAAATCAGATTTCTCACTGAACGTATTCTCAAAAATGTGGAAAACGGCATGTAGCTGTTTTTAAATGGTGATTCTGTCAAAGTCATTCTGTGATTCTTTTTTCAATTTAATGTCAATGCTTGCACTCTGAATGAAATCCCTTATATCACATCAGCTGGCAATGTCCATTATAAAGGCAAGTGACAGCAAAAGATTATGTTGGAGTGATGGGTTCCAGCACATTTTATGCATGAAGTGACTCTTGTCTGTAGGGAGTGAAATGGAGCACGAGTGATTATTTCTTTACTTCAGACTAAGTTTTAAACAAGGAAGGAAGGAAGAAAGAAAGAAAGAAAGAAAGAAAGAAAGAAAGAAAGAAAGAAAGAAAAAAGAAAGAAAGAAACCCACTGTAGCTGTAGTGTTATAGACTATGGTTGGACTGATTTATTTGAGGTACTTTTTTGTGTCAGTTTGCAAACAGGTAGACATAGACTCAAGCCTGAAGCTTTCATCTTCTTGCAAAAACAAAACAAAACAAAATCTGCCAGTCAGAAGCAAGAAGCAGCACTCTCCGAGAGTTCTACCAATTCCATTAAAGGGAACAGTTAAAATAATTACGTGGTCTTCCAGCTTCTATGTCCGGCCTATACTTAATGCATCCCCCAATATCATAAACAGCACAGTTTCACTAATTCAAATCCAGTTCAACATTTTGCTTTAGTCAAAGAAGCACAAATGGCAAACAATGTGCGTGTGTTGTTTTAATTTTGGTTGTTAGTTACTTTATTTCTAGATACTCTGTTTTAGTTTTAGTTAGTGCGATATGTCAAATGTATTCATTTCCCTTCAATATTAAACTGTCAAAAGAGTTCTACTTAATATCGGAAAATTAGTTATATTAGCGTTGAGAAAATGTTGGCATAGAATTAAACTAAGCTCATCACACCCCAACAAAAGTTAGATAGAAATCTATTATATAATATGGGAATCTTTAACAGATTTTACTGGTAAGGCATTCAAAGGAGAATACATAATTTTAAATAAATAAGTGTGTATACATGACAGCACACATGGAGAGATGAAACGACCCAGATCGATTTTAGGAAATTCCCCATTTCCCTGCTTTTAATTGCAGTCATACACATAACACAGATCTGTTTTGTCATTGTCCCAAGCACTTCCAGCTAGTGACAGCCACACGAACGCACTACCATATTTCTGTACTTTTTCAAAATTACATTGGAGCTGTCGTCAAAGTACAGGACCGAGATGGCATTTAGTTTGGTTGGAGCACAGCAAGGCTTAGGAACATGGTCAGGGAACATCAGGTGTACCTGGTAAGAAAGAAGGGGAAAAAAAGAAAATGTGTCTTTTAGAAAAACGGGGTAAACATTTTATTTACATCTTTAAGAATATGATGTTTATATCACAACTCATCACCTGGCTCCTTTATACCCCACAGATGACTGGGCTGGGGGTGGATTGGCAGGACATACTCTCAGTCAACAGTCACTAAGATTCAAACCAACAGTTCTAAGTAAGTATGGGGCAGGGGATTGAAATGACGTTCATCAAATAAGGCAAACTGTAGGGAATAGTCAGTAGAATTTTTCTGAGGAAAAAGCATAACACCTTGCATTGCCCTGTTTGTAATTGACTCAGTGTCTCCTACATACACTATCAGAGTAACGGGGGGGCTATAGGTTCAAGTCAGTAAAGACATACTTGGACCACAGAAAGTTCTAAATCTGCAAAATATTGTAATAGGATAGTTAAACAATACATCACAGACGTTGTGCCAACTGTTACTCTTCCATGGGAAAAATAAGCTAAAAACCACAATGAAATAAAATCTATATTTGTTTTTGCCTGAACTTGGGACCCTTTCCCTCCTACTGGGTTGTCATAGCCAACCATGATGTGAGGGCTTGTGCCCAGTGTTATTATAGCTCGTTAGGCCATGTTCACTGGATATCCCTGAGAGGCCTATTCTCCCCCCCAGCCCCCACCTCCCTCTCCCTCTCTCTCTCCCCCTCCTCCGTTCCGTCCTTCCTTCCTTTCTGTCTTTCATTCATTTGTTCATTCGTATGTTTTCTTTCATTCTTTTTTTTTTTAAGGGAAACTGGAGGAGTGGATCTGTGGTAGAGAGAGTGGAGGAGGGGCTGTGAGGAGAAACGGGAGGGGAACTTCGGTGAGAATAAGAGGTTTTTTTTTTCAAAATCTAGTACGTGTTTTTAGAGCAATGATTTCAACTCTTTTTTCATCAGACTGACTGGAGTTTCACATTATTTTCCTTTCCCTATACACTCCGCAGAAAACTGCCAAAAAGCAAGCTGAAACTGAAACGAGAGATCCAGATAGTTCACAAATTGAATATCCATTCTCCTTAAGAGATTGAAAACGTAGCCGTGTGGAAAAGTGAAATACTTAACTAAAAACTTGGGACTCGTTTTGATCACACTGGAAGTTTGCCTGTAGGTTATAATAATTGAGCTAGAAGTCAGAATATGGCTCCCACCTACTCTGGCCCTTTTCCCAAAGGAGTTTATGGGAAGTCCCCATGATGAGCCTTGAGGGATCTACAAAAGAGCAAACACAGCCTCTTAAAGTTTTGGCTTCACAGTGGCCTGGCTGGAATGGTCTAGGAGGCCTACGTGCTAGCTGAAACGGGACAAATGAGTGATCCCACATGACCTTGAAATTTCCTAAGACCTCACAAAACTAAAAGTTGGAGAGCTTCTCCGGATTTCAGATGCAGCTTATATTCCTCATCAGCTTATCTCCCGGAACCCTCTCAGCCATGACTGATAAGCCCCAGGTTTCAGTGGCCATGACAGGCTCAATAAGCAGCGACTCCAAACAAAATGGATTTGGTTTTGAATGACTCTTCCAATGTATTAGTCACTCACATGCTCCTCCTTAACAAGAAGCGTGCCTGTCTTGTTGCTCCACATGCTTTGCAGAAAAAATGTAAAAACATTCACAATACCAGAAACACTAAAGTCAAACTCGTCCATGAACTTCAGTTTTTTAATGATGTCTAATATAGCAGGACAGTAAGCGAGTCAGAGAACAGTCTTCCAATTTCACACCAAGATTTCTTTTGTTTTCCCTTTAATACCACTTCTAGACTATAGCCATAAAAACAAAAACACCTATTTGTATATTTTAAGAAAAAATAAAGTAAATAAGGAAAAAGAATTATCTGACAAAGGATTTTTTATTAGTATTCATGCTTAGCCTGAGGGAACTTGGGTATGCTGGATATATGTCTAAGGAAGCAGAAATCAGTTTTCTTTCTCAGGTATTATTATTTTACAGATGAAAACCAAACAGATCAAGATTTTTTTTTTCTTTTTGAGAAACCAGTAGCATTGTTTTATAAGCTGTCTTGTTTGAGTTTCTATTGCTGCGATAGTGCGTTGTGACCAAGGGCAACTTGAAGAGAAAAGAGATGACCTCATTTTACAACCTGTAGTCCATCATCCAAGGAAATCAGGGCAGGAATCTGGAGGCAAGAGCTGAGGCAGAGGCCATAGAAAAGTGCTGCCTTCTAGCTTGCCCATTTGCCCACTCAGTCTGCTATCTCTTAGAACCCTATACCATCAGCCCAGAGGTGGCCCCCCGACACTGAGCTGAGCTTCCCATATCAATCACCAACCCAAAAAATACACTCCTGGCTCAGCCACAAGGTAATCTGACACAATTCTAGCTTGTGTCAAGGTGACATAAAACTATTCAGCACATAAACCAAAAGCAGCTGTTCTTCCCTGTCACTACATATATAGTGGCCATACTGTCCCTTCAAACGATGAATCAAGAGCATGTATCACAATCTACCAGTAGAAATCCAAGTACAACATCTTCGCAGAGCCTACCTGCTCCCCTTTGCTCAAGAATACTAACCCATATTAAGGAATATTTATGAGGAGAAGGCACATCTGACTTTAATTCTCCCCGGGGATTTACTTTATGCCTCACACACTACCATTAAAGTAGCCTATCTCATGAAAAGAACATTTTATATGTGGCTATCGAAATACTTATTTGCTTGCTTTCTTTTCCTCTCCGATTTTATTTCTAAAAATTTTAATCAAATCCATCCTTACCCACTACAGACGAGCACTCCAGGAGAGGCTAGTCTACAGTGTCTTTAAGTCAAGAGTGATCCCAGGAAATGAAAAGGATTTCCCAGGAAAATACACCATTGGCTCCTCTGAGATCAGCTAACATGTCCTATGGGCCACCTGTGTAACACTTTTGAATGTATGGAAAGAGAGGTAAAGGTGACAAATCAAGGAGTTGTAAAGGCACACTGGGAGGGCCAGACACATCAGCTGTAGAGATGAGTGCGCTGTGATGAACTTGCAGACTAGTGAATGTGCTGACCTCATGGGAAGGCGAGGTAGGAGGCTCAGTCCACTGCAGGGGTCAAGCAAAGCAGGATTAAGCCTAAAAGAGACAACTGACCTCTCAGAGGAGTGTGAGGGGGCAGGGAGACGGATCAGTTGGTTAAGTGTTTGCCCTGCAAGCATGGAAAACTGAGTTTGGTCTTCCAGCACTCAAGAGAAACAAGCAAGCAAACTGGGCGTGGGACTGACTGGAGAGCTGGCTCAGCAGTGAAGAGTGCACACTCCTCTTGCAGGGGTTCAGTTCCCAGAACCCATGATGGGAGGCTCACAACCGCTTGTAAGTCCAGCTCCAGGGGTATTGCAGAACATCTTGCCTGACTAAAAATGAATCTTCAAAAGGAAAGTAATCCCAGGTAAGCATCAAGGTATTTAAGTACTAGATATGCCTGTATTATATTATATTATATTATATTATATTACATTATATTATATTACATTTTTATGTTATATTTATATGAGTCCTTATTTAGAAACTAGATACTCTGTTCATCAGCTCTCGAGTCAAAATGGATGAAGGGGAAAGGTAACATTTCAAGGTCAAATGCAAATTCTAAGAGTTTGGGGCAGAACTTCCTAAATAAGCCTCCCTCAAACGATAGCGTCATTCTGCCATCAGCAAGACAACTCTACTTCTATCATGGCTTCCGGATTCTAAAACCATGTTCTCTTCTTCTTCTCCCAGATACGTAATCACGGTTTTCATATTAACCCAGACACTAAATGGCGATTCTATAACATAATCTAGTGCATTTCCTAAGAGACTGCTGGTTTCCAGAGTCCATCCCACTGACAGATCAGGAAGCTGGGAGAGGTTGAGCATGTTCAACAGATGTAGTATAACCACAGGTCACTGAGTCAACATGTTCTTATCTCATGCACAAGAATATACCGAGGATACTAGAAATTCAATCCTTTCTAAATATCTGGATGTATGGAAGAAGAAAACAGGAAGGTGATTTTCCTTTGAAAAATAACAGAAGGAAGAGGAAGTGAGGATAAGGAAAAATCAATGAACTTCGGTGACTGTAGTACAATAGGATAGTAAAGACTTGCCTAAAACAATTATATCAAAAGCTCTCGGATGACGTTCATGCAGCTGTTTTTCAATGTTTCCGTAAAGAATACTAGTGAATTTACAGTTCAAAAACTCATCTGGCTGGGCTGGTTAGATGGCTCAGTGGTTAAGAGCACTGACTGCTCTTCCAGAGTCATGAGTTCAAATCCCAGCAACCAAATGATGGCTCACAACCATCCGTAATGAGATCTGATGCCCTCATATGGGTGTCTGAAGACAGAAACAGTGTACTTACATATAATAAATAAATAAACAAACAAACAAACCTTTGGGCAGGAACGAAAAGGGAGTCGGAACAAGCAAAAACAAAACAAAACAAAAAAAAAAACAAAAACCAAAAAAAACCTCACCTGGCTAATCACCGTGCAGTAATAAAATCTATGCAGCATAGCAACATTATTTAATTACTTCAGTTTTCCCAGCTGAATTTGTACCAATTCTGAGACTAGGATTATTGACTTAAGTCAATCTTAATTTCTTACTATACCCATAATTATTTCAGCTACAAGTTACAAAAGAATTTAAGAACTTGAGGTTGATAATTAATTTTTAAAGCAACTCTATATTGTGTTTGTATTATAATACATAATACATAATACATTTATTCCATAAGCATAAAACATACCAGAGTTTGAACTATGGCATGATTGGTGGCATTCATATGGGCATTAAGTGGAAAAGAACATTCTCCATCACAATAAAATGCAGCATATCCTTCTGGTGCTATGATCCAGTCCTGAAATGTACAAAAAAAAGAAAATATTATATAAATGACAGTAAAGACAGATAATTCTTACGTAGCACTCAAAGATATTTAACCTGAATCACTTTCCTTTCTTACTCCAACAATTATTCTAAAAGTTCTGCTTCTCCTACATCTTTTAATTTTTAGTTGAAATTTTCAACTAAAGTATAAATATTTTCAAAAAAAATTATCCTTTCTAATTTCTCTCAAGAGCTTACTATATAAAACTTAGTATACATTAATCATTCTGCATTTGAGAATAAAACTATAATCACAAAATAGCATTCTAAATAGTGTTTTGAACTTGGAATGATTAACTCTGGAGCATTCAAGTGAACCAGAAAATGTGGGGAGTGGATAAAGTCTTGAGGGATTTGTGCTATTGACATGAGCACAGCCATGTCAAGGACCCCAGTGATTCATGGGAATGGCAATGACTTCCCTAGAATAGGCTAGAGGAATGGCAAGCTGCTCCCTGTGTCAAGCGTAGAGGAATGGTAAGACCTCCTCAAGTTGATGTATGAATGTTGACAACATGTGCAGAAAGTATCAACGGCAGCTTCCTCCTCCAGGATGAATATAGGCTGGGACTGCTCCCCTCCAGAGATCCCCTATCAGGATTAGTTAGCACACCTCCATCTTACTCGCCTGGATATAATAAGTTCTGAGTTCCTGGCTGCAGTTAGTATGTCTCCATCAAAGCCCACGATCCACCCAATCCCAGCTTTTTTGTTTATACATCTATCACTTCTCCATTCCAAATCCCTGCAGGCCGAGGCCAGTGGTTTCCAGTGTGGGTCCTTGACTGCAGGGAACACAGTCAGGCAAGGGAAAACTACAGAGGAAAGTGCAACCACATAAAGAAAGCATCTCTGTAAGTCGGGTGTATATCATGGGATGAGGAGAATCTGGAGATAGACTGTTTGTGATTTAAAGTGGATTTTGAGGAATTATGGAAAAAATAAAAACATTACAACTGCATCCGTGTTTAAACTACGTTGAGGAGACATGCCCAGGCACTCCTACTGAGGAAAAGGACTATAAGGATACAGTCTTCAGACCCAAGGAAGAACTGCAGGGTATGGGTTGCAGCAAGGAGTAAACTCACTCCTTTGTTTAGGGCAAGAGATCCAGATGGAGATGCTAATGGTTTTAACTGTTCTCCTGTTTGGGGGCAACCTGATCCACAGAATCAAAACCAAATGTCCAAATGTCGGAGGAAGGAGCACGAGGCCTGGGGTTGGGAAACATTCCATAGGTTTTATTTCTGATATGTCTGGTGATTGTGCCCATGCACAGAAGTCTAGTCTAAAGAGGATCCTTCTGGATCTATGTATCCACTCAGCAGCTTGGTCATCTGTTTATATTAATGACTTTCTGCATTTCTTGGGGACACTCCTCTAACAACATGAAGTCCTAATGGACTCCATTCAACTATTTGGAGTGGGCTATGACTTAGCTCAAATGTGTTTTTCCTTTATCATTCACTTGGGGGCATTCCTTTTAAAAAAGATCTAGAGAGCCACCCTGCTATAGAATGGTACCCATGCTAAATATAAAAAAGATAGAACCCCTAGAACTTGAGACCTCCACAGAATATAATGGCTCTCATTGTGCACCCTCACTGAAAGAATCTAGAGCACAGAGTGTTAAATGGGCCCCTGGCTATGCTCCCTGAAGACATTGCTCACTGACACCATTCATACACACAAATATTAGTGGCAATAATGTTATCCAATGGTCCACTAATGGCTCCAGAGAAGTAATGGTACATTACGTCGTCATTCACCCAATCTCCAGCTAGACAAAGAATCTGTATGAAACTATGGAAATTGGCAGCTGTCACCAACTTTTTAATATTACAGAGTCAATTGCTGATCTCAGTGCACTCAGTATGGATAAAGGAATGTTGCAGCCCTGAGATCCAACAAGATTTGATATGTCACACAGATTATCAACACATATGTGTGGCAGCACCTCTTAAAATGAAAGTAAATATAATTGGTAATTAATTAAATCCCACTTCCAGGGTGTTTGAACACACAATAGCAATAATGCAGATATGGCCCAATTACATTGGCACACCCTAGAAATTCAAAAGGCTTAGGAGCAAATTGTCTCCACTGCTAATATTACAGGAACTATCTTTGATGAGCTTCAGGGTTTTAATCACTCTAACTTGTTAAAACTTTCCTTGCTGGGCAAAATGGCTGTATGTTCTTCATTTCTGTCATCTTTATAGTCTGGTATTGAGCATTGCAACAAAACACCTTGGAACTAAAAGTAAAGACACCCTGAACATCTAAGTAATAAGAAATGGGGAGATATGATGGGCAAATGAAGTTCAGAGGGAATGCATATTACTAAACATTACTGTACATGAAATTTGAGTGGTGGGGGTGATTGTAGGGTAGAGGATTGTATATATAACATTAAAGACCTTCTCTTAAATGTCATATAGAAGTATATCACCGTAGAATCTCCCTATGTATATGTATATACACTTACACATACAGAGAAAGTTTTAAAATGGAATTACCCTAAACAATGCCCCTACTAGACAAGACAAACTAACAAATAAATAAACCCATTGCCAGGGATGGGTTGCTTCTTTAAGAGTTGTCACCAGTGAGATTCTAAGGAGCTCTACACACTACAAGCTATTCTCTAACAGTGCTCTTGGTTACCTTCCAGACCTTGACAATGTGACTCTGTTGCTGAAGATACCATACACTTGAGTTATAAAACATTGATAAATGTAGTGGAATTGATCTATATGCTTTATTTTACTGGCTAGCTTAGTGGTAGAAGGTTCTATTCATATTACTGAAAGATAAAAGCAATTCTTCATCTTACCCAACTGTGAACTATATAGACTACAATGATGACTGGCCTGCCAAGACATGCCTACTGGTGCAATAGTGGTTCTAATGTCATAGGAATTACCAACCACTTTCCAATTGGATATGTCACATTTTACAAGATGAAAGCTGGCTCTAGGGGAGAATCTACTGTTATTATGCTGCTAAATGGACACAATGTTAACCAACTCCTAATGACTTATTATACCCATAGACTACAACTGTACCTCCCATTCCTCATCAAGAAAGTTTGTATTGCAATAGATAGTGATTAACACAGACAGACATCCATACTAGACAAGAGATTATGGAATAATCAGCCTTAACTGGAACATAAATACTATACCTGCCTCCTTCCAAAGCTCACTCTGTGAAAGTAAGACAAGAACGATATTAAAAGCCAGAGGCTGTGGATGACTACAAACAGTGTCTTCTGAAAGCAATAGAATAAAAACAATTTATAGTAGTTGTGACAGCATGCACAAGACCCAAAGCGAGACTAAATCTCAGCAGGAGAAGGGAACTGTGTATGTAATCCTACCCCTAAACAAGATGCTATTAAAATATTTGAGCAGCACAAATTGGTCTTGGTTTCTTTTTTAAGAAACCTAAAGTTGGAAGAGTAAGGAAGTGGGCTGTACCTGGGAAGAGTTGAGGAAGGAGAGTGAATATGATCAAAATATGTTAGATAAAAATTTCAAAGAACTAATAAATATTTAAAAATGAAAACAAATATATAGTTTCATCTTAATATTATTTTGTATCACTATTTTAATTTTGTGACTATAATACTATGAAGGGGGCTCATAGAATGTAATAGAATACCAAGAGAAATCTGAAAAGTTCATATTGCTTTCAGAACTGTTAAAAAATTATTTTTCTGTTTCCTCTTTACCTCTTTTTTGAAGCATATTAAAAAAATAAGAGTTTCAAGTCAAAGAAAAGTATTCTTACAAACCTTGTTTATGATTTTAACTTAATAGTTAGAATTTCTATTTCCTAAAGAGAATTGTGATAGTAACGGAGCTAAGGTAGGTATTTTTAACAACCCAAACATGTATTTTATCTTTATAAAATTAAAAGTTCAAGAGATGCTGTGGAGAAGACTCAGTAGGTAAGAGTGCTGACTGGGAAAGCATGAAGGCTTGAGTTTAGATACCCAACACCCAGGGAAAAATCTAGGAGAGGAGAGAGAGGGTGTTTTTCTGTCATGTGTTGGGTGGTTGATTGTTTTTACATGGAAGTTCCCAGGTCCGCTGCAGGTCCCTGTCAACAGTTGGTTTTTTAACGTGTCAATAAAAAGCCAGCAGACAATGGCTAGGCAGGGGGATTGAAGTGGGACTTTTGGGATTCCTGGGAAAGAGATGAAGAGGGAGAAGAAGCAGGATCACCATGAAGAAGAAACAGATCAGACTCCAGAGCCCTCTGACTAGTAAAATTCCAGGAAAGTGACCCCAGGGGCCACTCCTTCAATTGGGTCTGGGGTAGCAGAGATGAAATATACATTTAGCAAGTATCAACTCAGGAATATCAGAGGGGAGTGTGTCAGCCACACGGAGGTTCAGGAGTGGCCCAGTCATTGAGCTAGTAAGGCATATTAGAAATTAGACTGGGCATGTGTGTCTTTTCATTCAAAAATCCAGAGAACTCTGGCCAGTGGCAAGAAGCATGATTATCCACTGGGAGCTCAGAGCACTTTAACAATTTACCACTATAGTGATGCTTGCTTATAATCCCAGGATTTTCTACATTGGAGTAGGAGAGACATCACAATCACTGGCCATTCCTGGGAACCACCATAGTCCCAAAGACAATGACCTCCAGACTCAGTTGAGAGATAATTATTTCAAAGAGTAACATGGAAAGTGATGTGGTCTACACACATGCTCACAGACAAGCACACGCATGTGTGTACAAAAGTAAACACATTAGTAAATTTTTATTATATATGAATGGTGGCACATACTTATAATCCCAGTCCTTAAGACACCGAAGCAGAAGAAGGTATCAAAGACACCTTGGGCTGCATAGTGAGACTCTGATTCATGCAAAACAAAAGACTTGGGATATTTTAAAAAGAGTATTGTTTTTAGCCGTTCTTAAATGTTATGTTTAAGAATATTATATTTCCCTAGACAGTTGTTAAACTCAACTCATTATGTTCCAATAAGGAAAAAATAATAAGGAAATGAAAATGATGTGTGTGAACCACATGCTGAATAGTCTTCAAAATGGTTATTATATTGAAACAATTACTAACAAAGACTAGATTTAGTAAGAAGCTAAGAAAACACAGAAAAGAAGCGCCCGAGTTAGCCAGTCTTACCTGCCATCCCAGATCCCGGAAACTCACATAGAGTTCATGCTTCTTGCAGGCTTGTTTTTGTTCACTTGTATTATAATCTATGGATTAAAGAAAAACAAAAACTCAGGTTTTAAACAAATGACTGCTTATTAGGTATAGAGGTATACAATTTCTGATATGAGATTATATATAGATAAGGTTTCTGGAAGCGATTTGAAGATGTAAAACATGAATTTGATACTTGACTGAGAATTTTGGCTGTCGATCAATTTTCCTATGTAGAATGTAAATAATATCATTTGATTTATAAAGTTCTGAAAAGAATTCTATTGCTGCCTATGTGTCAGGCATAGGCTTGTGATGTTATTGACTGAGTACTAGTATCTGTGTGATCATTCATTAATTCAGTCCTACTATCATGGGACTTTACATAAATATATGTTGCATACTCATACAATATTTTCTGCATAGATACTTCCAGAGCAGATGCCAATCTTTTTGGAGATCTTATTTAAATAAGTGCCGTCAATATAAGAGACTCCATTCTGAGTTTCTAGTCATCACTCAAATCTATAGCCACTTTAAACATCTTTATTCATGGCTAATTGAAGTACCCAGGCAAAAAAAATTAATCAGACAAATAGCTCAGTCAACCCACTCCGTTTTCACTTCATTCTCACATCCAATCTGTCAGGAAGTCTCCCACACAACTTTCAAACAGATTTCAAACACACTTTCTTACAGCCTCCACCATTGCTCTTGGACCAAGCCACCATCACTATCCAGGATTATTGCAGTATTATGAGTGGTAGTCTTACTCCCCTTGTACCCCTACAATAAAGTGCTAAGTGGGCTTTTATTGAAATGATTATACATCTGTCTGAAAAAAGCCCAGCATCACCAAACATGAGATATCTGCAGAATGGATACAGGCTTGCTGTGAGTTGGTCCCATTGCCTCTCTCACTCACTTTCATTAACTCTTCTCCTCCTTATTTTGTCCTACACATAACAACTACTTTCTGTTACACACACAGTTGAATTTGGACCTCATTCAGGGACTTGACACTGCTGTACTCTTTTCCTGGTATTTTCTTTCATGGACATCAACACTGCTAAGTGCTCTATTTTTTAGTAATTTCCAAGAACCATCTTCTGTAAAATGATTGTTTTCTAACTAGCACATTTTATATTGTAACTCTGATGCCAATAGTCCCCGTTTTTCTGATCACATAAACATGTGATTTATGTTTCACTTACACTCTAACCTTTTCTGTCATTGGTTATTCATTACATGCACTACTTCTTATCTCTGTTTTCCCCCTAGCACAAATCTTCACCAAGTCAGAAAACCTGTTTAACTCTGGTTCATTGATGTATACCAAGTACTAGAAATAGCAATTGATACATAAAATATACATTTCATAAATATTTGGAGAATTAATGTGCTTATTCCCTACAGTTTTCCATGAGTAACTTAAGACAGATGCGTTACTTCTATTACATATTTTGCATTGTATTTAAAAACATTAAAATGTGTGTAATTGTTTTAACAAATTAATCTGAATGTAAAATTCAATTTTGCATTTGAAATAAAGTAAAATGCATTTAAAATGCAAAACTTTACAGGACATTTTTTATGTTGCCTTGGAATTCTCTCCCATCTTTAAAAAATAACAAAAAATTTGTATTATTTCCAATGTGAAAGAGGGAAATGAAAGAGAAATAGGTATCTTCCTTCAAAGAAATTTGAGTCACTATTTCACTTTCCAAACTGATTGAATTGCTAATGAAAGAGTCTCAAACAAGAAACAAAATTGTGACTCTGCTATCTTTATAATTTCAAGTGATTATTTGTTTGATATCAGTTTAAAAAATGAGATAGTAGAATTCCCCCCTTATGTAATAATTGAATAAATATATGTTAAGAGTAAAAAGAAAAGAAAATTTTGTTTCAGTTTCTGTCCTCTCAGTTTTCAGGGAAACTACTACCTTAATCTAAATAATAGCCCAAACAGTTTTATTCAAGCAGTGACTGAGTATGTTTTAAACCATAAATATAAAATGAATACATTACATACATACATTTATAAATTAGATAGATAGATAGATAGATAGATAGATAGATAGATAGATAGATAGATAGACAGACAAACAGAAAAATAGATAGATGATAAATATAAACTACATATATGGCTATTAGAATTCCATGCTTATAAAAAAAGAAAATTAATAGAATTTTAAAACCCAAATATCTCATTTCATTAATATAGTTTCATAAAGACTAAGTGAGATATATATACATATTTGTGTGTACATATATATAATATTACATAAAGGTAATGAGCAATTAAATTCATAAAGGATTCTTGTTCCAAGAGTCTGATGTCATGGAGAGTTATACCTGTATGCTTATTCTGTCAGAAATAAAAATTAGTGGGCACTGAGTAAAGTAAATATTTTACCCAAATCATCAAAATCTGCAGTTAGGTTCACTCTCAATAGTTGGCAGAGTTAGCTGCAGGAAGAAGGTCTAGGAAATGATGTTTATACCCTTAAAAATATCGACTGGCAGCCCTTAGAAGATTAAGTAAAATGGATGTAATTTTGCTGTTGATGTACAGGTCTACAAATTAAATCATGTGCCCAATCCCAGTATGCCCACAGATTGTCAGGAGTCTTGACCTTCTCCTGGGGCTCCTTACCCCACTTTATAAATTACCAAACCCAGACCTCTGGCCAGGCCACTTTGCATGAAGGCACATGCAACAAATCTGTGCTCCCCTTCACGACTTCTCCCAGTTGGGATTACCATAGCTATTTGTGCCAGATCCATCTTTAGACTCAGTCAGGCCCACACATACTATGCACAGGGCAAGCCTGGTGAGTCTACCTGACCCTATCCTGCCTGTACATTACTCTATTGCAAGACCTACACCAAGAACAAAGAAGAGCCTGGCCCAGCCTAATGTGCCTGAAATATATCTTTCCAAAGCTCCAAGTTCAGACCAGTGGCACATCATAAGCCCTCGTTCAGCTTGCTGTGTTCACATCAGATATATAACCAGCAAAAGATCACATGATCAGATCTCACATTAAAAATAATATAAAGGATAAAGACACCACCACCACCCACCAAAAATCTACCAATCCTATAGAAATGTTCTCCAGCGGGAATTATATAGATGAGCTCCAGGATACAGAATCTTAAAAAAAAATCATAAACTTTATCAAAAAAAACTTATAAAGAATAAACTCAAAGTAAGAATGCCCCTGAAAGACGTGCAAGAAAACACAAGCATAAGTCTGAATGGAAATTACTGACCTCAATGAAGAGAGAGAAACCACTGTCAAGAACTCAAGCTGCAATGAAGTTGTAATTGAGAAACTAAGTCACTCAACTAGAAACGTTCAGGAATTTCATCAATAGAATGGGTCAAGTAGAAGATAGAATATTAGGACTTGAAGATACGTAGAGGAACTAGAACAAACTAGCAGAAAATATCAATTTTTTTTAAGCACAAGAAAAGAACATGTTGTAAATGTGAGATCCCAACAAAATACAAAATCTCCAAATTATAGATGGGGATGAATAATCACAGGTCAATGGCAAAAAACCAAATCTTCAATAAGTTCATAGACGAAAACTTCCATAAACTAAGAAAAAGCATATTCATAGAGCTGAAAGAAGCACACAGAACCCCAACAAACATGCCAGAGAAGACCTTATGGTAAATCATAGTTATGTCACTAAATACACAGAAAAAAAAAAAAAAAAAAAACAGAGATTCTTGAAAGTTTAAACAAAAAAAAAAAAAAGAACACAAATCACATATAGAGGGAAAACTCACTAGAAAAATACAGCTAATTCCTCGGTGAAAACTTTGAAACCCAGAAGAACCTGAAGCAATGTATTCCAGGATCTAAACAGTACAACTGTCAGTCAAGATTACTGTATCCAGAAAAATCTATAGGCCAGAGTTGAAGGAAAAAAAGCAAAGTTTTCTGTGATCCAAGCAGGCTAAGGTATTCATAACCGTCAGACAGCTCTAAGGAAAATATGGACAGACTTTGGACAGAAGGAATGAGTAAGCAAAACCAAGAGACTTTAGAAACTCCCATAACCACTCAGACACAAAGTATGATTAAAACTAGCAAAAAAAACAAGCAATATGACTACAATCAACACATACCCTTTAATACTAACTTTAAATATTAATGGCCTTAACTCTCCAATCAAAAGACAATGGCCATTTGAATAGATTTTTTTAAATGTTACCTTTCTGTTGTCTCCAAGAAACTCAGATTTAAAGATACATATCACCTGAAAGTGAAAGGATGGAAAGAAGAGTCCAAACACAATGGGAGCAGGAATCAAATGAGTCCTGCTCTCCTAAAGCTTGACAAACTAGACTACAAAGGGAAATGTGTCAGAGTGCACAGACAAGGACACTTCATTCTACTTAAGGGAACAGTTAATCCATTGAAATCCTAAATATATACACACCAAGCTCTAGTGAAAGCAACATCATTGAAAGACTTTACTAAAGGAATTAAAGAAACAGATTAACATCAAACTACTAATAGTAGGTGATTTTAATACCCCACTTTCTCCAATAGATTGATCATCTGGATAAAAAAATAACAGAAACATCATATAAATAAATGACATATATCAAATGGAATTAGCATATATCTACAGAATATTCCACCTTAAACCCAATTAAGTGTGTGTGTGTGTGTGTGTGTGTGTGTGTGTGTGTGTGTGTGTTTATACACATATACATATTCAGCAGGTCATGGAAGGTTTTGTATTAAAAAGTACATTCTGAGACAGAAAACAAATCTTTAAAAATTCAGAAATTTTGAAATAACTCTCTGTATTCTATATTGACCATAATGTGTACTTTAAGTGGACAGCAAGCAAATCTCTAGTTAGTGCACAAACCCATAAAAATTAAAAACTCATTTTTGAATGATGAATGGGTCAAAAAATGAGTCAAGCATAAAAGCAATCAAATAAATGCAAGATAAAACAACTTGAGATTTTATATCATCCCAGTCAGAATGTCAGGCAATGGATAGAACTAGAAAATAATTTGAACTGAGTGAGGTATGCCACACTCAGAAAGACAAATGCTGCATGTCTATCATCTGAGGCTCCATAGTGTCACATATCTGTTTGATAACCTGAAGAAACCAAAGAAACTCAGAGATCACAAAGGTACTACAGAGAAAGGAAGAAGGATCACTAAAGACACGAGTAGCAGGATATATAAGATGCCAAGTACCCAAGGAAGGACTTATTTAGGGAGTGATAAGGGCTCAATACAGGAGTGGAAAGGAGGTAAAATATCACACTAAAGATGTTTGGAAGAGCCATAAAGGAACATATTTTTTTATTTATCCTAAATTGCATATAATTGTACATTTACATATAGATGTGCATTTTAAATGGATTTAAGCCACTTGGGCTGACAAATGCTCCTGAATAGCTTTAGTCTGTCTAAAAAAAAAAACCTCAACACTACTCATAAGAATCCCTTTTGAGTTGTTGGTCAATCCAGTTACACCCTTAGTTGCCTCCCGGAGACTGAAGGTAGGTCATTGATGCTGATAACACAAACAGGACACAGGACTTGGAGGATACAAGCTGGATCTGACCAAAGAGCCACCCCCCCTACAGACTAACTTTAATAGTCCAGGATAGTGCTAAGTAAGCTGCTAACAGAGGAAATGTCAGTAGTTGCCCCTAGCTGTCAAGCCTATAAATCACAACAAATATCAAGGCAAGGTTTTCCCAAAGGTTCAATAGTGACACTATATAGCAGCAACCTATAGCTGTCTAACTGATAACTGTCTAACTGAATTTAAGGTCCATCCAACAAGGGGAACACCATACCTGGTGTCAAAACCTAATCAACTACCCAGGATTAGTGAGGTCATGGATACTAAGAGGAGAACTGACTGCCACCAGTTTACAAAACCAGCATACTACCTAACTGCATTCAAAAAACTTTCCTTATTCATGCAGACAAGAGTAACTCCTGAGCCTCACCAAAGAAGCTTCCATTTGCAAAAGATAAAGACCATTACAGAAAATTACAACTTGTCATAATGCAGAGAACAACTGATCTTGGGAGACCCGCCTAACTAGATACATCTCCAACACGAACCCTACACTTTACGGCTCAGGCAACATTGCAAAAGAGAAGGCAGAAAGATTATATGACCAGAAAAAGAAGAAGACCAGGGAATCTACTGTGAGGTTATCTCCTAGAAATGACAGGGAAGCTTTACCCAGGATACTTCAACTTATTTAGTTACCTTTCTCAGACTTGAACAAGTGCAATAGACAGGCTAACGTGGAGCAGGAAGTCTCTCATACTGCCTCCACCTCTAAACATAGTCTTCTAGGTAACTGAGGGATACTGAAGGCAGAAGTATCTTCCCTTAGATAAGGCTCCTAGTTGCTTATCCAATACCAAGTGACCATCCCTGAAATCGTGAGGATGCAAACAACACTGGATAGTATCAAGAGACTGTATTTATATATGTGTGCGTGTATATGTGTATGTATTTGTGTACATGTGCAATAACAATAATAATTAAAGAAGTGGAGGTCAGGAATTAGAGACGGTGTGGAAGAAATATGGAAGGACTACTAGGAAAGAAAAAGAACTAAAGGGAATGATATACATGTTTAATTTTCTATTTTAATTTTATTGGACATTTTATTTACATTTCAGATGTTATTCCCTTACCCCATCCCTCCCCTCACCCAGGAAACCCCTATACTAGCCCCACTCCTCCTGCTTCTATGATGATGTGCACCTACCCACCCACCCCCCTCCCACCTCTCCACCCTCGAATTCCCCCACACTGGGCATCCAGACTTCATGGGACCCAAGGATCTCCTCTCCCACCTATGCCCAACAAGGCCATCCTCCCCTACATGTACAGCTGGAGCCATATGTCCCTCCCTATGTGCTCCCAGGATGGTAGTTTAGACCCTGGAGAGCTCTGGTTGGTTGATATTGTTGCTCTCCTCATGGGGGCACAAACCCTTTCAGCTCCTTCAGTCTTCTCTCTAACTCCTCCTTTGGGAACCCCATGATCAGCCCAATGGTTAGCTGTGAGCATCCACCTCTGTATATGTCAGACTCTGGCAGACCTCTAAGGAGACAGCTAGATCAGGCTCCTGTCAGCATGCACTTCCACATGCACTTCCATATCAGTGTCTACCTTTGGTGACTACACATGGGTTGGATACCCAGGTGGAACCAGACGGCACCTCCTTCAGTTTCTGTCCCACACTTTGTCTCTATATTAGCTCCCTTGAGTATTTTGTTACTCATTCTAAGAAGGACCAAAGCACCCACACTTTGGTCTTTCTTCTTCATGAGCTTCATGTGGTCTGTGAGTTGCATCTTGGGTATTGCCAATTTCTGGGCTAATATACAATTATCAATGAATGAATACCATGATTGTTCTTTTGTGGTTGGGTTACCTCACTCAGGATGATATTTTCTAGTTCCATCTATTAACCTAAGAATTTCTCAAATTCATTGTTTTTAATAGCTGAGTAATACTCCATTGTGTAAATATACCACATTTTTTGTATACATTCCTCTGTTGAAGGACATCTGGGTTCTTTCCAGCTTCTGGCTATTATAATAAGGCTGCTATGAACATAGTAGAGCATATGTCCTTGTTACATGTTGGAGCATATTCTGGGTATATACCCAGGAGTGGTATAGCTGGGTCCTCAGGTAATGCTATGTCCAATTTTCTGAGGAACCGCCAGACTTATTTCCAGAGTGGTTGCACCAGCTTGCAGTCCCACCAACAATGGAGGAGTGTTCCTCTTTCTCCACATCCTCACCAACATCTGCTATCACCTGAGTTTTTGATCTTAGCCATTCTGACTGGTGTGAGGTGGTATCTCAGGGTTGTTTTGATTTGCATTTCCCTGATGACTAAGGATGTTGAACATTTCTTTAGGTGCTTCTTGACCATTCGAGCTTCCTCAGTTGAGAATTCTTTGTTTAGCTCTGTACCACAAATATTTAAAATTAAATTTGAAGTCGTGATAGAAATTACTAGTAAGTTCTGGTGCCACAGCCCAAACTACAAAACAACAAAAAGTTTGCTAACTTACTTCAGACATAATGCAAGTGTTATCACATTTCCATGGTTTATTTTTAATAGTAGTAGCATTGGAAAACGAATGTCAAATGTTGAAAATATTAAGGACTTATTCAAGTTTTATGACTAATTTCTAGAAAATTTCTAAAAAAAAATTCTATTTCTAGAAAGATAAAAATACAATTTTTATTTAAAATATCATTTTATTTTTTACCTAAAAATAATAAAAACACAGTAAAATAAAAGTGAGGGAATAAAAACCCTGAGATCAACACAAATTTTCAATGTTCTGAGCACTGACTATTGAAACAGCAAATGAAGAGCCGCCATAGGAAACAATGTTGAAGTTCGTGGTCTGACTGGAGCCATGCTGATCTGGGTGTCCTGAACCACCTGTGGCTGTGATGACGCCTGGGCCTGAAGAGCCACTGGGGGCCATGTATAGGTCTATGGTTCTATTGCAGCTGGGGTCTGCGTTACCACCAAAGACCATGGGAATGTCTGTGGTCTCTGCAGTGTGGGACCATGTTGATGCCCATGGGCTGTGCTGCATTCAGGGGCCACATTGATGTAAATGGCCTGTGTCTGTGGTCCGGGATGCCTCTAAGGTCCTTGCCTAGTCCATGGTCCTATAGCATCTTGGGGCTATATCCGTGGTCTGTGCTGGAGAGTGACAGTCTAAACAGGAACCCATCTTAGAGAACTCTTAGGAAGTGTGATAGGAATGCTGAGATTGGCTCTCCACAACTGGTGGCTTCTGTTGGGGTTGTAGGAAGAAAATGACTCAGTTTTACTTAAGAGTTTCCACTGAGAGTTTGAGCATTCTCCAGTGAGTGTATAGATAACACAAATTGGACTTGTTTTGGTTTTGTTGTTGTTGTTTGTTTCTGTTTGTTGTCGTTGTTGTTGTTATTATTATTATTATCTGCTTTTAATTTTTTATTTTTCAGGGAGAAGTCACAAGGGAGGAAGACGAACATGGAAGGACTGGGAAATGAGAGTGACTGGGGTGGAGAGAGGAGGGAGAGAGAGAAGACAAATGAAGACAGACTGGGCTGAGAATATAAATGGAATAATAATTGACTTAAGTAAAAACAAACAAAACAAAAAACTTCCATATATGTATCAATAATGTTGCATTTAAAGTTATCAAAGATAACTTTTCTAGATGATATATAATAGTTAGATGCTAGATATAGTTATTAAAGGAATGGTAGGTAGATGCAGAGATATCTATATGTAGACATTTTATATAGAACAGTTTAAATGAACTGATACATTGAAAATTTTCTCTTTCAAAGCAAATGATATTTTTTAACTTTCTGGTTTTAGTTTTCAAAAAAGGAGTAAGCAAATAGAGAATTAGGACAAAAATTAATTTATTCACAGAAAATGATAAATGCTGCCTAATGAAGGTGAAAATAGACTGTTCAATCAGGTGAATTTCATATATTCTTCAAGGAAATTTTTGATCAACCTAAAAAGGGAGATAGGCCACACTAAGTGAATTACCAACGTGAATATGTACAACCCGACCCAGATTGCTGCTTTTGTTTATATAGGAATAGATGTGCTTTAGGGGGGATAAATTTGTAACACAAAACAGTAACCAAAAAATCAACAGCTACCTGGAATGTTTCCTTAATTCTGTTTAGCCAAGCATCCCTGTAACCATACAAATCTACACCTTTGAGTAGCTGTACTCAACCTGTGATTCGCAACACCTTTGGGGATTCAATGACAGTAATTACTTGTCAGATATATTGCATATCAGATATTTAAATTAGTATTCACAACAGTGGCAAAACTGGTCTGAAGTAGCAATGAAATAACTTTGTCGTTGGGTAATATGAGGAACTTCATTATAGGGCCACAGCATTAGGAAGGTTGAGAACCACTGCCTTAGAGGCTACTGACATCAAATTGTATCTACAAACTTTAGATTCCAACTATCTGTTAGACTTCTCTAGACGAAAACTTCCCAAATGTCTCCCATTCACTATCTGTGAATGGGAGACTTCTGGTCTCACTTTTGATTTTATACAAACTCTGAGTAAGTAGGATCAACAGTCACCTAGTGGTCATATCCAAAACTACACGATGAGTAAGCGATGTAGTCAGTATTAGTGGATAGAGGATAGAAAACAAAATGTGCCAATAAAGAAATGGGGCTAGCTAAAGACATACTGGATGTGCCAGAGTAATTGCTTGGGAAAGGTTTCACAATTCACAGAATAATCAATTTTGAATGTTAATTGCTATACAGATCATCTAGATTGGCATTGCAGAAATTTCCTTTTGTTTTTCACTTTTCATTGGTTCTTTCTGCATCACGCACCCTAACCCCACTCGTCTCCTCCCCTTCTCCTACCCACTCTTCACCCTTGCAACCTCCTCCTCTCCAGACAAAAAAAAAAATCTCATGGTGAAAGCTGAAATGTGTCACAGTGTGTCCCACAGCACACCCTTTGCCCACACTTCTTTGCTTGTGAATGTTCATGGCATTGACTCATTGGTCTGGGACAAGACCTCTGGCTCCTGCTATACTAACAATACTGGAACCTCACTGGAACTCCTCGCAGATATCCTGTCTTTGCCCTATGTCATGGAGATCTTGTAGTTTTGGATCTGTAGGACCAGGCCCTTCATGCACTCCAATAGTTCATCAATAGGATAGACGTTGGGGTGGTCAATTCAAAGACCTGGATCTGGGCCTGAGAGTTATCCGAACTGATCAGTCTGCTGGTTCTCCATCTCTCATGCCCTAGGGACTGGCTCACAGACATCCAGGGCCAGGTCTACTGTGTTTCCCAGGTGAGGTGCAGGGCCTGCTCTCCCAAGTGCTGAGGCAAGGGTGTGGTACAACCAGCTCTCCTGCGCTGATGTCTTTGGGGGTCAGCTCTCCTCCCTGTCATTGGTAGCAAGGGGCAAGAGAGTGACATTTATCCCTCACCCAATGTGGAGAGCCGCAGTGAGTGGTGACAGCATCCGCCATTGGAACATGGCGCTCGCACCTGACACTCGTGGGTAAACAAGTAAAATTGCGCATGTGCAGTGGCAAAGGCTCACCAAATCAACGCCCAACCCGGGGTGTCATATGGGGTTTGAGCAAGCAGCCAATCAAATATGTCCACCCCACCCTAGGGTGTATATAAAGCAGCGCCATCTTAGGTCCTCTCTCTTCCTCCACACATGGTAATAAACGCGTGCTGCAGAAGGATCCTGGTGCCCGCGTGCGTTCTTGCCGGCGAGACGATTGCGCAGGTCACAACCCAAGTCACCACATGGCGGACAAGTGGCATACTCACACCCTCAGGGCTGGCTCACCCACACAGTGAGATTTTCACTACAGTATTAATTTTAGAGACTTCATTCAGAAACAAGCAAAATGTTCATTTAAAATTGTATGATTACACTAATTCTAGTTTTATTAAAAATGCTGCGACATTTTTAAAAGAATCAGGTCATTTCGCTAAGAATATGACTAAATCACATCCAAAATACATAAAATGTTTCATTCATGATGTTTTACTGGTGGTATACTATAAAGCATTCTAGATAATTTAATTGATTCTAGTCTCTTGTTTCCATTGTATACATTAGACAAGAGGTAATGTGTATTTGATTTGAGAATACATGCAGAATGTTTGGTTAGGATTAACTGTGTGAGAGAACAACCCCAAGACACTATCAAGGCTTTAGGCAGGACCACCACATGACCAGATC
Organism: Rhabdomys pumilio; assembly: GCA_030674055.1. Taxonomy (NCBI): domain Eukaryota; kingdom Metazoa; phylum Chordata; class Mammalia; order Rodentia; family Muridae; genus Rhabdomys; species Rhabdomys pumilio. The sequence goes on from JANHMN010000007.1 coordinate 80,631,285, forward strand.
CACTTTCAAGGACTCTTAGTACTAAGCATGTGGTAAAATGTTTTCCAGAGTTCTGGCATGAGCTGAGACTTGGCATATTTCCTGTTAGCTTTCACAGACTCCGCTGTTTGGAGCACTTTATGTAACTCTTGAAACAACATCATGGTCCATGGGTTCCTTGAAAACCTTATCAACCTAAAGCCTTTTATCCTCAAGAGTGGCTGGCTTAAAATGGAGCTGTCTTTTCTTCTTTCCTCTACCATCCAAATTTCAAATAAAGAAATTCATTGTGCATGGTCAATGTGACATTATCACTGTCTTCTATGGGATCCTTGTTCAACCTTCTTGCCAAAGGACCTGAGACTGGCAATCTCTGAAAAATCTGAAAGCAGTGATTCTACAAATTTTCATTTGAATTCGGAAGTTGTTTTTCCAGACACAATCGTAAGTATTTGGAGGGCACACACTTTGTTTTAGATGCTCTTCTGGGTTCTCCTACAGGAATATGTTCAGGACAAGGAACACTGAGAAGTCCTAAGGAAGGATTCTTACTCGCCTCCTTTGCCCTCCTTCCCCTTTCTCCCTCCCTCACTCCCTCCCTTCATGCCTTCTTTTTATCATCCCTCTTTGCTTCTCTTTGTTTTTATGTTTTAACACAATCCCTAGAGAACTCAAATTGGCTTAGAATTCTGGATTTCTAGCCTCAGCCTCCTAAGTAATAAGATTACACAGTTGTCTCACGATATCCAGAGTAAGACTCTTTGAAACAGGACAAAAGTAAACTAAAATAGTCAAAATGACCTGTCCTGAATATTGCTCTTCCTATGCCTAGTGCTTTTTCAGATTTCCAATGTTTTATGAGATGCATTTAAAACTGCAATTTGACAAACCTCCATCATTACTTTCTTTAGCCTGTGTCTACCGTCAGGGAGCCTTTGTTCCACCATTTATTATAAAAGCCTGGTACTATTATAGCATCTATTATTTATATTTGGGTAATTTTACATTTTCCCTGGTATTTCAAGCCTCCCAAGTATCAAGTGTTCTGTTTATATTACCATTCCCTCTATTTCAGCCCCACCTTTTAGCCCAAATCCTAGGGGGCTTTTCCAGTCTGCTTGATTATTACCTATTGAAAGGTTAAGTCTCACAGAAAAGCAGCTACTTTCTTATTATCAAAATATAAATGAGCTTCAAAACCATCTACCACATATTTTACAGAGATGCTTGCCAAGGACAAACTTTGCAAAAAAGAAATATTGGTCTATATTATAATAAGCACATACACTAAACGTGTTGGGAAACTGGTGAAAAGTCTCCTGACTGCTGTTCCATATGTTTTATTCATCGATGGTTATAGAAAGACATTTGTTACTTTGTGGTCAAAAAGAAAAGATAAATAGAGTTGGCCCACAGGGAAAAGGACTTTGATGATTCTGGTTGCTGGAACCTTCTGCCAGAGTAATTATAAGCTTGACTAATAAGAGCATGGCTGTCCTTTGTACTTTCCAGTTTCCTCAAAATTTGTTGACTATTCTATTCAGCTTTAGAAAACTCCTTTCTTGATACACAGTGCTACATTAAGTTAAAAACATTTCAGTCAAATTTAGAAACTTTCTATCTGAGATTTTATATATATATATATATATATATATATATATATATATATATATACTTTAACAAGGTAGTATTTGCAAGGAAAGGGGGCTTAGATTATTTTTCTCCATTTTCATATTTAGAGACTGTAGTTTTTGCCAAACTAAATATTTTGTGAGGGTTTTTAACAAAGTAGTATAAAACTACCATTATTCATCAATAGAACTCTCTTTGAAAGATTCATTTTATAGATGTAGCATTTAATTCAGCAAAATGTAGTACTGTACATAATTCTTTCCTATTGCTTCTGTTTCTAGACATACCAAACGAACTTCTGCCCAACGTGATTAATCTGGCAACTACACTTTAGGAAGGCGAATGAATTCCACCTTTTCAGAATCTCGGATTCTAGGAGATTTGTTACATTGAAGTAACCTCAAAAAAATGAAGATTTACAAAATATTAGATTCCTAATTTGCTGAAATGCTGTTGGTGAGAGTCACAGCTATTCTATGCATCTGCTCATCCGTTGTGCCTTGCGAAGTTCTATATATATGGTGGCTGTAAACATAAAACTATATACATCAGTAAACATGTGCTAGGATTAGTCAATCTCCAAATCTATTTTTTCATAGATGGAAATAGAGTCTTTTAATAATGTAGGCATCAATTTTGCCTCATATGAAACATGCTTGCAGCCTAGAGTAACCAAGGTCCTTCTTGACATAAAGTATGTAGTTAAGTCACAGGCAATTGCCTACTTTCTAATCAGTGATGCTTTTATCTCCTCTTCCAACTGATAGCAAATTAAATTAAAAATCAAAGTAGATTAATATCAGCTGCACATCTGTAATGTTTTGCTGAAAAGTTTTATGTATGCATGAGATTGGATAGTTCAGGTATCAGCCTACCCAATAACAATGTGCCTTCATGTGTTGAAAGATTCCATTCAAACACATCCTGACTGTCTGACAGTCTTCCCTGTTCCTGCTTCTAGAAAGAACTACAAGATTCACACCGAAACACTGAAGAAAGAACTGTATGCTGTATTCACCTGGCTGACCATTCCTTGAGGAAGTCAGCCTGCTAACTGTGTCATTTCATTTTGGGTAGACTTTGTTGACTTAGCCATTTCATAACTTTATTACTGCCAGTTTGATTTTAATTTGAATGGAATCTTTCAACACATGAAAGCACATCATAGTTATTTTTAAATGAGTTACTGAGTGATTCACTGGTGAAACATTCTGGGGATGCTAGAAACATCACTTAGATGATTTAATGTGCCAAATGAAGGTATATGCAGCTGGCAAATTTATTGTGGCAACTTGGCTTGCAACATATGACCCAATAATTCTCAGAACACAACTGCCATACTCAGTCTATCTTACCTCCAGCACTGGGCATCCTGGAGGTGTCCTGATGGGCGCTGGATTTATTACGGTTTTGATTTTTCCGTTTGCTCGCTGCTCTCACAGATCGAAGAAGTACCTCACTTGCCTTGAAGAAGGCCACCATGAACGGCTGTTTTGACTGAGGCCCATGTCTTCCCACAAGACCAGCAGATTTTACGTTGATGCTGCGTCCTAGGACATAATATACAAACATGTGGTTTATGAGAAAGATAAAGTAGTCTGAACGAGCTCTGTGGCACTTTGAAAAGGAGAAAACAATTTAAGCATTATCAGAATGTTTTCTTTATAGACTTTATAAACTAAGAATTGGATTCTCATAAACCTTGATATTTATGATTAAATAAATATTTAGGCATATTTGTCTGTCTTGTCCCTTCATCACAGCATAGAACACACAGGTGATATCCCATGGTTTCTCTCATTCACTGACACTTTTTCAGAATTCAAGGAAAGTGATAGATTTGTTTATCCACCACCCTAAAAATTTACACATCGAATATAGTTTCCAAAGTCAACTCTGGGTCTTTCTGCATTAAAGACGTATATAGTTTTTTTTTCTCTAAATGATAAAGATTGAATGCCTGAAGGAGATTTCTACTTCTTCCAGCCAGTTTCAGCCTTTCTACGGTAAATCAGTACAGCTAGCTTTTCCCCCCTCACTTCTGGCCATGTCACAAAACTCCTCAAAGTTGTTTGCCATTAGCATTCTTCCTGACATTCTGGAAATACAGTCTGTTGTGAACTCCATTCTCATTGTAAAATGTATTTGAACAAATGTGGATTTTTTTTTTTAGCTTTTTATTTATTCTCCACATCATATACCCCAATTTCAGTTATTGCTTCATACCCACCCTCTAACTTTACAAAAACCCCCCACCAAAAAAATAGATAGGTGATAGATAGATAGATAGATAGATAGATAGATAGATAGATAGATAGACAGACAGACAGGTGGATAAACATCTCGCTGTGTATGCTGTTGTGTGTCACTGTATGTCACATAGTATGCCCTTTATCCACACATCTTGCAAATCTTCATTGCAATGAGTCGTTGGTTTGGTTCGAGGCTTCTGACTTCTGCCACACCATCAATAGTGCATCTTCACCAGGACTCTTCTTGGATATCCTGTTGCTGACCTATGTCATGGAGATCCTGCAGCTTTGGGTCTGCAAGAGAGGCTTCTTCACATGCTTCAGCAGTTAGTAGGGGCAGATGTTGGGGTGGGTCAACTCAAAGCCCTGGATCTAGGCAAAGGTGATAGCTGAGTTGGTCAACCTGTCAGCTCTCCCACACCCACACCACCAGGGTGTGTTCTCCCATTGCCCAGGTGAAAGACAGGCGCTCAGGAAAGCAGCCCTGCATCTCACCTCGGCAGTGCTGGAGAGCTGGCCTCAGTAATGTGGAAATTTCTAAATTCCTCTCCCAGCAACTTTCCAAAAACTGAAAGTTGCCTGAGATTTCAGAAGACTCAAATGAAGTCTGGTGACTCTCAATACACAGAAGGAAGTTCTGTGTGAGCTTATCAATGCTTGCTTGATTTGTACTTAATTTACATCTTAGACTCTTGTTAATCTGTATATGTGGCTGCACACCAAAGAAACAAGAAGAACCAGAGTATATTACAAGTCAGGGTGTCCTAGGCTCTAGAAACTAAGGTGACTTAAACTGCCTTTCCTATAGAGTAGCAATAATATCTGTAATTGTACCAGTATGTTTGGAGTCCTTCCTCTGAATATATTATATAATTTTCTTGGATGCTTCCTATGCATTATTTAAATATGGTTTTACAAACACTATAGGAGTTAGTTACTGCTATGCTCCCAATTTAAAGTAATTGTCATTTTAAATTATATGTTTATATAATATATAACTAGATGACGTATAAAATATCTATATAATAGAAGATAAGATATAAGATATAGATATAGTCACTATGTATTCTATACCTACATACACAAAGAAAACCATTGATTGGTTTCTAGTTCCATGGAAATCACCCAAAGAAATGGTGAACTATTTAGTTTTCTGCTGTAACTTTACATGGAAATTACTCAGACTTATTGCAGTTACTAGTCTAGATATGAAGTTACTGACCCTGTAAGGGTAATATATAACATGGCTTGAAATATGTGCATGATTGACTCTGGCTTGCCCCTTGAGAAATGTGCAGGTTTTCTTAAAATATTTATCCAGCCAAAACTATGAAGCAACCTCCATTACCAGGTCCACTACAAGACCAAATTAACCAGAAAACAAAGAAAAGGGAGGCAAATCCCTAAGATGGCATCAGTGTCATTTAACCAAATAAACTCTTGTTTTTAACAGAGTGTATTTTAGCAGCATAAACAGTTTTCTGTGCACATAATTTGTTCAGAGAGACTTTCTACCATCAAAAAATAAGTGTGTGTTGCAAGAGTTCAAGCAGCTGTTGTAAGGGACACAGAAGTCCTTCACATGTTGTGATGCTAGTTCTTAAAAGAAAGTTTGCACCAATCCAAGCAACATGGGTATCGCCAACAACTGTCCTATAGCAGAGAAAAGTTGCCTACAAGAACAAAAATGGGCATCTGCCTCACAAGTCCCTCTGCAGTCAGTCCTACCAGGAAAAAGGCTTACAAATAACCCAAGCAGTAAACCTTAAACAAATAAGCATACAAGTTTTCCTTTCAAATGCAAACTTATGGTGGCTCTGGGCCAGAGTGTATATACTTCTTAGAAAAACTTTATCATTGGCATAAATGAAAGAGGCAGTTTGATTTGTGGTTAGAGTAGTTTCCATTTTACTTCCACTGTAACAAATGTATTAATTCAGCTCAGACTTCCTCCTTCTGGCAGCCCTTGTGCTGTAAAAAGAGAAATTAGAAGTTCCAGCCAAATACCATACCTTGAACTGCCCCACTTCAATACATAAACACTTTTACAACGTGTTTATTCAGGTGTAGCCCTTGAAATCGGTTTAAGAGTTTCCAGCAACAGAGAGCTCGGCAAAAGAAAAGAAAATGCAAACTGAGAAACTTGACTGCTGTGGAATAGAACTGGCAATCTGTTCTTCATTTTTTTGTCCTGTTTTGAAATATAACATAAAAAAGTATTTGTTGAAACTTTTACTTTGATATTTTAACGAAGTGTTAATTTAACAGTAGCTAGACTTTACTTGTATATGTTGATGACTGCAGGGACCATTTCTAATATATGATCTTTCTGATTCTGAAACAGGTTACTGTAAGGATTTCACAGTGGAAAAAAACTGGTTTTCTAGTCATTACGATATGCAGATATGCATTGGTTTTTATAATTAAAGAAAGCACTTAACCCCACACACCAAGTGTCCTTCAGTTTGCAACGTTTCTTTTTTTTTTTTTTAATTCCAAAGATTCTCAGTATTTTTGGGTTTTGCTATAGTGAAATAATGCTGCTTTAAAGATTTATGTTTTGAAAATTGTAAAGATGTGTGTTACAAATAGCAATTTTCTTGGGATTTGCAAAGGAGGATACTGTATATGAAACAAAGTATTCCTTCAAATCAATGTGAATTCCCTTTAAAATAACCTTGATATTACTAGATTTCTTTTTGATATCTTATTTACTTCATCAACAAAGTAAGAAATAATATTTTGTAAATTCATGCTTGCTCAGTTACTCTTGGTCTTGAACTATATTATAAAAGCATTATCTGTTTGATCTACTCCTCTAGTTAAAATATACCTACATTGATTATGTTGGTTGAACCTTCTGAATGATTTTATTAAAAGTGCAGAAAGGATCATAGAATATATTACATATAATACAGATGGTAAAAAAAATTTAAAATATATTCCATCATTTTTCATTTTATGGTTAAATGTATAGTATATGTTAGGTATTGGAAATATAAAATAGATGAAGCCTAAACCATTTTCAATTAGGAAAACCGTGTTTTTACATTACCAGAGCTCTTCAAAGCTGTCCTTGTTTGTAGTTATTGCCAAGTTAGAAAAATAAACACAACGACTGAAAAACAGGTTGGATATGTAATGGAAATTCAATTTGGATGTGAAATTAAATGACCATTAATATAGGGATGGTAAAATATTAGCCTGAATCCACAGTTAGGTACATTAAGATTCATACATATCATGCAGTAGCAAGAACTTAACAGGTTAAGTCAAACAGGGATACATTTGAACAAAGCAACAACCTACAGAATAGGAAAAAAATTTACCAACTACATATATGATAGAGGAATAATATCCAAATTACATAAATAACTCATCAAACTATATAGCAAGAAAACAAATAAACCAATTTAAAAGTGAGATAAAGATTTAAATGGAAATCTAAATGAGGAGATTCAAATGGCTAAGAAACATTTTTAAAACGTTCAATATCCTTAGCCACCAGGACAAGAGAAATCAAAATTACGTGAGATTCCATCTTATACTTGACAGAACAGCTAAGGTCAACAACACAAATGAAAGCTCCTGCTGGTGAGGATGAAGAGAAAGGGGAGCATCCATCCATTGTTACTGGGGGTGCAAATTTGTAGAGCCAGTCAGTCGTGGTCTCTCGGGAAGATAGGAATTGATCTACTTCAAGATCCATCTATAACACTCTTGGGAATATACCCAAAGTACGCTTCGTCTTACCACATAGACACTTGGTCAACTACATTCACTGCTGCTCTATTTATATTAGTCAGACATGGGATGCAAGTTAGATGTCCCTCAGCAAATAAATGTGTAAAGAAAATGTGGTACATTTACACAATGGAGTATTACTCAGTCCCTTAAAAAAAATGAAATCATGAAATTTGCAGGACAATTGATAGAACTAGAAAATATCATCCTGAGTGAGGTAACCCAGAACCAGGACAATTGTTGTATGCATTTGCTTATATATGTGTGGATAACTACCTCTTTGCACGTGAAAGCAGGCACAAGATAAGATGAGAGCCTGTGATTGGGTCGTGGAAAAGAAGACAGGCTGAGAGTTTTGGAAAGAAGTATAGAGAGGAAAGAGGACGAGGGAAGAAGGGAAGGAAAGGAGGAGAAAAGATGGAACCTATAAGAGAGGAAAAGGAACCAGAACCACATAGTCCTGGGAGCCATAAGTATTGGGGATTTCTTAGCTAGATGATTAAATAATAATTGGGGTGCATTTGCTCCATCTAGGTGTGTAACTTGTGTTTATATCAATTGAGTTTTGAGTTCATTGCATGGGTGTTTATTGGGTTGAGAATTTACTAATGTAAGTCTGACTGATAGATTACAAGCCTTTAGAGTTTTGACCTTACCAGGGCTGGGAATGTGGGCAGAATCCACAGCAATAGAGTCTCGGATGGGCAGTCTCTGCATGGGGCTAGACATAGAGGTGATGAGATCACCAGGGCCAGAGAGTAGCCGGTGCTAGCATGGGATGGTGTCTATTTATATTTCATGCAACATATATGAATATTAGCTGTCAAATCAATTATAATCAAGCTAGAATACGTAGAACTATAGATGTTAAGTATAGAGTAAGGGACTAGAAAAGATGAATAAATCTCCCTAGGAAAAGAAATAGAATACATAGTTATAAATGAGTAGGACGGGACTGGAATGGGAGGATCAAGTGGAGAAGTAAGAGGCAGATGAAGGATGATACATGGGGATAAACAACTAAAAATGAGAGCCATTTCAGGGATAGTATGGAAATGTATTACTATATAGAAGCTTCCTAAAATATGCACATATATGAAAGCAATCTAAATAAAATCACCAAATAATGGGAGACAGAACCCCAGCTGGACATATTTTGTCACCAAATGAAGATTCCAGTACCAAGTATTGGTTCTATCAACTTTACGTTAGTTAGTTAGTTAGTTAGTTAGTTAGTTAGTTAGTTAGTGTTTGAAATCCCCCAAAAAAAAAAATGTAGGATGTTGCCAACATGGAGAAGTTGACCTGGTGCCTATATAGAGCCTTCACCCCAGAGTTCTAGCATCTTTGAACAGGAAGGCACACTTAAACACCAACCTAGCTACAAACCCCTTCGATCTACAATGGTCCCCTGCCTGCAAGATATATTAGTGAAATGACATTACAAAACTGTGGGAATAACCAGCCAATATCTGATTTAACTTAAGGCCCACTCAAACCCATACTTAACACTATTTGCGTAACCAAGAACCTGAGACTAGATAGCCCAGAAACCTAGACTAAAACCACTATTTAAAAGTGGTTGGGAGGACACCTAATAACATTCTGCTATACTCATAAATCAGTGTCGTGTTCAGTCATCATCAGAGAAGCTTCCTCCTGCAACAGATTCAAAGACCCACAAAACAGAGAAAGAGACCTTGGAACATTCAACCTTAAACAGGATGTCTCCATCAAACTCTTCCCTTTGGAGTGCAGAGATCCCTACAGAAGAGATAAGAAGAGTGTAAGAGCCAGGGGGATGGAGAAGACCAAGGAAACAAGGCTCTCTAAATCAACATAATTGGATTACATACGCATGCACAGAGATTGAAACAGCAAGCACACTGCCTGCAGGGGTCTGCACCAGATGGGGTTCTAGAGCTGAAAGGAGAAGACAACACATGTCCTTATCCCTAACCCAGAAGCAATGTCCAATTGACAACCACTAGCAAATACAAATTTTAGTTTCATTCAAGGGAGATACACTAGGAAAAGCTACTCTAAAATGCAGGGTGCATGCCCAGCTGTAGATGGCTAACAGAAGACAAACTCAGAGGCATCTTTGGAGGCTCCTGTCTCCAAATGTCATAGTGTCTCTTAGTGTCATGTCAGGGCTTTTCCTCTTGAAAAAAAAAATGTGATTTTACTTACATATTTTCTTTTATCTCTTTTTACATGGTAGTAAATATTTGCATATTAATTATGGCGTCCAGTTTTTATGGGATTCCTGAGTGTGCCTCTGTTTTTCATGCCTTCTCTTGAGCTTTCTTACTTCTGGTTGTTTGTTTTGTCCCATTCCAATGTGTTATTTTTTGTTTTATCTTATTTTAATTTATTTTATTAGTATCCCTTAGAAACCCATTTGTTTTCTAATGAAAGATAGAGAGGGTGTGGATCTGGATAGGAGTGGAGATGGGAAAGAATTTGGAGTAGAGGTAAAGGAAACCATGATCAGGATATATTATGTGAGAAAAAAAGCATTTACTCTCAAGAAAGAGGGAGAGGGAGGAGTGAGCTATTTAGAGCAAGGTACTAAAGAAGTGACTTTTGAGCCTGTAAATCAGAGTTGTTTTTAGCTCTACTACAGTCAATTCATTTCTAATCCTAAAAACAAAGAGAAAATACAGCAAGCCTTTTAAATCCAAGTGTCTGTAAAACACTAGGAGCTAGTCCTACTTTGGGACTTGGTTAGCAGAGTGACACACTAAAGAAAATATATTCTCCCTGCATGAGAGGGATGGCAGCAATAGAATAAGGTCTAAAATGGTCTTCTGTATCAGAATTAGAGTCAGCAGAGACTTCAAAGAATCAGAGGAGCTCTCTAGGTTAACAGACCTGTAATCAGAAGACATTAGCAGTTCTGTACTAATGCAAGAGATAATGCAAAGGAGAAAATAGCTGCCTCATAAAATATCATGGTAAAGCTATGTACTGGGCAGGGCAGAGATGCAATGAGAGGATAACGGGAGGCAAAGAATTGATTGCAAGGAGTTGTTCAGGTTTAGATACACATGTGCTCTCCCACATGTGAGGAAAAGAGGGGAGAGGTGAAGAGGGTTGAAAACTCCCAGAAAAATGTGGCAGCCTTCCACTAAAGGCTTCTAGAGACAAAAGGATGCCATTTGTGAAAAATAAACTCAGCTGATTTTTAATAAAATACTTGGGTTATGAACAACAGTAATTAATGTTTTAAAAGTATAGGAGTGCCCTTCTTGTCTGTGTCCAATCTCACAAAACCCAGGAGCTCTAACCCCTGCAGTATCTTAGATAAGTAGACAGCAACACCCGCCCCAAACAGGGAGTAACTGGGACCCACTAGGACCCAGGAATTCACTCCTGGCCTGGAGCACTGACTCCTTCCAGTCTGGGCCCCAGCACAGAGTAGATAGATCTTGGGCTTCAGCTCTATCCCCAGCAATAACACCCACCCCACACAGTTCTAAAACAACCAAAATAATAGGAAAAACAGGCTCCAGTCAGAGACAGGACAGGTAGCACTAAGGAGATCCAGATGGCAAAAGGCAAGCACAAGAACATAAGCATCAGCAACCCAGGGTACTTAGTATCATCAGAACTTAGTTCTCCCACAAAACCAAATTTGCACAGTATCTTTCCACAAACCCAGCACTACAAAGGATAAAAGCGGGAAAGCTCCAATACAAGGAGGGAAATTATACCCTAGAAAGAGAAAGAGAGTAATCATCTTCTAACAAATCCAAAAACAAGATAGCAACACACACACACACACAAAATGCCACCACTAGTAACAAAAATAACAGGAAGCAACAATCTCCTCTCCTTAATATCTCTTAACATCAGTGGACTCAATTCCCCAATAAAAAGACATAGACTAACAGACTCGATATACAAACAGGACTCAGAATTTTGCTGCATACAGAAAACCCACCTCAGTGACAAAGATAGACACTACTTTAGAGTAAAAGTATGGAAAACAATTTTTCAAGCAAATAGCCCTAAGAAACAAGCTGGAGTGGCCATTCTAATAATCGAATAAAATTGACTTTCAACTTAAAGCTATCCAAAAGGATAAGGAAGGACATTCCATAGTCATCAAAGGAAAAGTCAACCAACATGAGCTCTCAATTCTGAACATCTATGGCCAAATGAAAGAGCACCCACTTTTATAAAAGAAACCTTACTAAAGCGCAAAGCACACATTGTACCTCACACAATAATAGTGGGGGATTTCAACACCCCACTCTCAACAATGGACAGAACGTAGAAACAGAAACTAAACAGAGATACAGTGAAACTAACAGAAGTTATGAACCAAATGTTTTATAGATATCTATAGAACATTTCATCTGAAAACAAAAGAATATACCTCTTTCACAGCACCTCATGGTACCTTCTCCAAAATAGACCGTATAATTGGTCACAAAACAGGCCTCAACAGATACAAGAATATTGAAATAATCTCATGCATCCAATCAGATCACCATGGATTAAGGCTGGTCTTCAATAACAACAAAAACAATGAAAAGCCCACATTCACATGGAAACTGAACAACACTCTACTCAATGATAATGTGGTCAGGGAAGAAATAAAGAAAGAAATTAAAGACTTTTTAGAATTTAATGAAAATGAAAACACACTATACCAAAACTTATGGGACACAATAAAAGCAGTGCTAAGAGGAAAACTCATAGCTATAAGTGTTAAAAAAAAAAACAAAAAAAAACAAAAAAAAAAACTGGAGAGAGCATATACTAGCAGTTTGACAGCACACCTGAAAGCTCTAGAACAAAAATAAGCAAGCACACCAAAGAGGAGTAGACAGCAGGAAATAATCAAACTCAGGGCTGAAATCAACCAAGTAGAAACAAAAAGAACTATACGAAGAATCAATAAAACCATGAGCTGGTTTTTTGAGAAAATCAACAAGATAGATAAACCATTAGCCAGACTAATCAGAGGGCAGAGAGACAGTATCCAAATTAATAAAATCAGAACTTAAAAGGGTAACATAACAACAGAAACTGAGTAATTCAAAAAATCATCAGATCCTACTACAAAAGCTGATAGTCAAAAAAATTGAAAATCTGGATGAAATGGACAATTTTCTAGACAAATACCAGTTACCAAAGTTAAATCAGGCCCAGATAAACCATCTAAACAGTCCCATAACCCCAAAAGAAATAGAAGCCGTCATTAAAAGTCTCCCACCAAGAAAGTCCAGGACCAAACGGTTTTAGTGCAGAGTTCTATCAGACCTTCAAAGAAGACTTAATACCAATTCTCTATAAACTGTTCCACAAAATAGAAACAGAAGGAACACTACCCAATTCATTCTATGAAGCCACAATTACACTCATACCTAAACCACACAAAGACACAACGAAAAAAGAGAACTTCAGACCAATCTCCCTTATGAATATCAATGCAAAAATATTCAATAAAATTCTGGCAAACCGAATTTAAGAACACATCAAAATAATTATCCAACATGATCAAGTAGGTTTCATCCCAGGAATGCAGGGATGATTCAATATGCGGAAATCCATCAATGTAATCCACTATATAAATAAACTCAAAGAAAAAAACATTATCAAATCAGTAGATGCTGATAAAGTATTTGACAAAATTCAACACTCCTTCATGATAAAAAGTCTTGGAAGGACCAGGAATCCAAGGCCCATACCTAAACATAGTAAAAGCAATATACAGCAAACCAGTAGCCAACATCAAACTAAATGGAGAGAAACTTGAAGCAATCCCACTAAAATCAGAGACTAGACAAGGCTGCCAACTCTCTCCCTACCTATTCAATATAGTACTGAAAGTCCTAGCCAGAGCAATTAGGCAGCAAAAGGAAGTCAAAAAGATACAAATTGGAAAGGAAGAAGTCAAAATTTCACTATTTGCAGATGATATGATAGTATACTTAAGTGACCCCAAAACTTCCAACAAAGAACCTCTAAACCTGATAAACAACTTTAGCAAAGTGGCTGGAAATAAAATTGACTCAAACAAATCAGTAGCCTTCCTCTACTCAAAAGAAAAATAAGCTGAGAAAGAAATTAGGGAAATGACACCCTTCACAATAGTCACAAATAATATAAAATACCTTGGTGTGAATCTAACCAAGCAAGCAAAAGGTCTGTATGACAAGAACTTGAAGTCCCTGAAGAAAGAAATCTAAGCAGCTCTCAGAAGACAGAAAGATCTCCATGCTCATGGATTGGAAGGATTAATATAGTAAAAATGGCTATCTTGCCGAGAGCAATCTACTGATTTAATGCAATCTCCATCAAAATTCCCACTCAATTCTTCACAGAGATAGAAAGAGCAATTCTCAAATTCATTTGGAATAACAAAAAACCCAGGATAGCAAAAACTATTCTCAACAATTTCTGGGGAAATCACCATCCCTGACTTCAAGCTGTACTACAAAGCATTAGTGATAAAAACTGCATGGTATTGATACAGAGACAGACAGGAAGATCAATGGAATAGAAGAACCAGAAATGAACCTCCATACCTATGGTCACTTGATCTTTGACAAAGGAGCTAAAACCATCCAGTGGAAAAAAGACAACATTTTCAACAAATGGTGCTAGGTCAACTAGAGGTCAACATGTAGAAGAATGCAAATTGATCCATAATTATCTCCTTGTACAAAGCTCAAGTCCAAGTGGGTCAAGGACCTCTACATAAAACCAGCTACACTGAAACTAATAGAAGAAAAAATGGGGAAAAGCCTCGAACACATGGGCACAGGGGAAGAGTTTCTGAACAGAACACCAAAGGTTTATGCTCTAAGATCAAGAATTGACAAATGGGACCTCAAAAAACTGGAAAGCTTCTGTAAAGCAAAGAACACCCTCAATAGGACAAAGCAGCAACCAACAGGTTGGGAAAAGATCTTTACCAATCCTACATCTGATAGAGGGCTAATATCCAAAGCATAAAAAGAACTCAAGAAATTAGACTCTAGACAATCAAATAACCCTATTTAAAAATGGAATACAGAGCTAAACAAAGAATTCTCAACTGAGGAAACTCGAGTGGCAGAGAAGCACCTAAAAAAGTGTTCAACATCCTTAGTCATCAGGGAAATGCAAATCAAAACAACCTTGAGATTCCACCTCACACAAGTCATAAAGGCTAAGATCAAAAATGCAAGTGACAGCGATGCTGGTGAGGATGTGGAGAAAGAGGAACACTCCTCCATTGTTGGTGGGATTGTAAACTGGTACAACCACTATGGAAAGCAGTCTGGTGGTACCTCAGAAATTTGAACACAGTATTACCTAAGGAACCAGCTATACCACTTCTGGGCATATACCCAAAAGATGTTTCAACATACAACAGGGACACATGCTCCACTACGTTCATAGCAGCTTTATTTATAATATCCAGAAGTTGGAAAGAACCCAGATGTCCTTCAACAGAGGAATGGATACAGAAAATGTGGTATATTTGCACAATGGAGTACTACTCAGCTATTAAAAACAATGAGTTTATAAAATTCTTAGGCAAATGGATGGAACTGGAAAATGTCATCCTGAGTGAGGTAACCCAATCACAAAAGAACAAACATCATATGCACGCACTGATAAGTGGACATTAGCCCAAAAGCTCACAATACCTAAGATCCAATGCATAGACCACATGAAGCTCAAGAACAAGAGGAAGACCAAAATGTGGGTGCTTTTGTCCTTCTTAGAAGAAGCACAAAAGTACTCAACCAGAGCTCCCAGGGTCCAAACCTCCAGCCTGGGAACACAAAGGAAGGTATCCATGGCTCCACCTGTATAGGTAGTTGAGGATGGCCTTCTCAGGCATCCGTGGAAGAGGAGGGCCTTGGTTCCTGAAAGTTTGGATTTCCTAACGTTGGGAAATTTGAGAAAAAGGAGGCAAGAATGGGAGGATGATGGGGGCACACCCTCATAGAAGTAGGAGGAGGGGGAAGGGATAAGGGGGGTTGGGATAATGGGATAGGGGATAACATTGAAAGGTAGATAAATAAAATAGCCAGTTTAAAAAAATAGATAATGGGTCTGGCAATTGTAGTCGAGCAGTCAACACTTTTTGTCAACAATTTATTACAGGGATTTTGTATAATCCTCAAGGACAAGGTATTGTGGAAGAGACCCATGAAACTTTAAAAAGATTGGTGAGACATACTGCTGCTGAGAGAAAGAATGATGCTGACCTGTGAGCTTGCTGAGTGCCCTGACAAGGGTGACTGGGGAGCTGTGTTGGACATATGTTCCTGACCCACCTTTGCTTGACTATATCCCAGATGGGACAAGCTGCCTTGCCTCAAGTTTTTAGACCTTGTGGGATAGAGAATCAAAAAGAGAAGTTATAGTGTCTCTTGTATTCTTCTTAAAGGTGACCAGCTATTAGGACTCAATCATGTACTGGTCTAAAACTCAATGTAAAATTGGAAATAACAGTCTACATTTGGAAGACTGGATCCAGACATTGTCAGAGACATATTTGAAAGCTAGCTGTAGCCCACTATGATGTTACAATAGCAAGAGATAATGTTGGGACAGGATCTGGATTTCAAACAAGGGTTAGTGCATGTGTTAAGGCTCTTTTAATTGTCAAACTAAAGTTGGTTTTGTCTCTTCTATAATATTTATTGTAAGTTGCATTGACTATATAATTTCCAATTTTGTTAGTGTGTTGAAACCTTTGCATGTCTGTTATAGAGGTCTATCAACCAGCTTTTGTCTTACCGCTCTGAGTATTAGAAAACTTTTATTCTCTGAAAAAAAGGTTGAAAGTGCTGGAAGAAGTGAGTTAGGCTTAAAGCAGAATCAAGAGGGTAGCAGACTTGATTATTGCTGGTTTAACAGCATTAATTTCATTAATTGCTAGCACCACTGCTTCTGAAATAGCATTGACACAAGGAGTTAAGACAACTATTTTTGTTAACCATCTAGCAAAAAATGTTACTAATGTATTGATTATACAAAGGGATTTATATAGGTATCTAGAACAACAAATGATTCTCTATAACCTATTCAAATTATCTGAAGAAGGTTCAGGGTTCAAGAGTTAGGAGCCATCCAACTGTCATGACAAATATCATTGGAGCAGTGTTACTATTGAAATTCACAATGATTGTCATTATAATTAGAAAAAAGTTTAAAGATACCTGTAGTATATTTGGCATAATCCTAACACCTCTCTGGGTGTGTTAACTTTGCATAGTGAGACTATGAATTTAAAGAATGCTGCTCTGTTGACCTTTGATGCTGCAGATAATGCTTATAAAATTATCTATGGCCTGAGCTCAGTATTTCCATTTTGGTCAAACCTCAGTAATGGCACATATAGCTTGATCAGGCTAGCCCTTCTTGTTTTGGGAATACTTTTATTCCATTGTGTTAAAGCTTGTCTCTAACTACATCAACAGACTGGCAGCCAAAGTACATGACTTGAACCTGATAATGGAACTCCAGACAGAGTTATTAATTTAACAGACTGGCAAGCCAAGTACAGGTAAGATTCTGCACAGAGCCTTACCAACCTAAGACAGAAGTGCATTGCCTTTGATAATGCATATTCCATTACAGGTAAGGAAGGCATTCTTGTCAGAATGACCTAAGACAGGCTCCGTCTTGTTAACGAAATAAATAAGGGGGAGAGGTGGAGAGCTTTTGGGACTGCTTAACAAGAAGCTGACATAGGCCAAGGACAAGGAAAGGGGCTGCTTGACAGGAATATCACATTGGCCAAGGACAAAGAAGTAGGCTTCAGGCAGGAATCTGACATTAGGCTAGAACAAAGAAGTAATTTCGGGTAGGAATCTAAATATGCTAGAACAAAGAAGTAATTTCAGACAGAAATCTAAATTTTAGGCTAGAACAAGGAAGTAGGCTTCAGACATGAAAATGAACTTGGGCTAGGATAGAGAAGTAGGCTCAGATACTTTGGTCATCCTCATAAGCCTTTAGAAACAGTGATCACAGGAGTTTTCACAGAACTGGGTTTAATGTCTTGCTTTTTCTTTGACTATTAATGTTTATTGTATTGCTTGTTCCTTGACTATTTGCATCTATTGTATTGCTACACCCTCAACCTAAAACTGACCTTAATACATGCATGTAATCAAAATGGTATAAAAGCATAAAGGAAGAGGGGGTATAGGATAGGGGGTTCTAGGGAAGGGAAATTGGGAACGGGGATGACATTTATACTGTAAATGAATAAAATATCCAAAAAAAAGTACACAGGCCTAGAATTTTATGCTGGCACTAATATCATTTTTTTTTGCCTTTAGAATAGAGAATGCCCAGTCAATTTCTGTATGCAAAAAGTTATCCTTTTTCACCTTAAAATTGTTGTGCAGGTCTCAAGTGATAAAATAGAAAGGAGAAATTCTTAGCATATACATGAACATGTTTTTCATTGCTTTATTAATTACAGTGTGGGCAAAAAAATAGAAGGAAGATGTCTAATAAAGAAAGGAATATTCTTTTCAAATAGTAATCATAAGAAAAATAAATGAGACTGAACTTCACTCTACTAAATTTTGTTTTATAATTGAGAATGGAGATTTAAGGTTTCAGTTTCTACCACTCCTACCTTACTGGTTTGAGTAAACACTGAGAACAAAGGGTTAAGACAAATTCGCCAAGAATCCAGCTGAGGCTATTTCAGATTTACCATAGCAGACAGGTTAGATCACTGTACTGTACCGAAGACCTATCCTAAACTTCCTGCCTTGTGTTTCTAGATGATTCCTTCTGGAAAAATATAAAGTCAAACATCTTTAATTCTTTCAAAACAGAGTTACTAAAGATATTCTGACAGAAAGCATAGTAGAGTCAATATACCACTAAATGCTTCTAAATCAGCACATTTCATTTCCCTGGAGGATACACAATCTGAAAAGCATTCATTTAAGAATCTATCAGAATGTAAGTGTTGATATCACTATAAGAGGTTAGAATAAATTCTTTAAACCTTCCTATAAACCCATTGCTGGTGACTGACTAACTCAGAACACCAGTGACAGAATATGAACAATTTCACTTCCCTTTCTTTGAAGCAAAACATAGGGCACCCATTACTGCCGACTACCCAGAAAGCAACTTGATCCTCCATTTCATGTTGACATGTCTACTTGATCTCACTTACATTCAGCCTGTAGTTAAGTTTGATTTTAGTATACATAAGTCATGGATTCAGTAACTCTAAAATATGCTTGGATTTTGCCCTTTTTGGAAACCAATTATTTTAAATGTATAGAGTTTTCAGCCTACTGTATATACTAAATCATGCTCATAGTGCATCTTAAGCACTGTCATCAAGATATAATTTTATCTACTTGAATTCCATACATACTTCAAGTCAGTGTAGCCTTAAATTATGAATCTTCTACTCTAGCTACAGATCTCAACTTTGATGAAAATATGCATAACTTGAGTTGTCTAGCAGAAAGGCAGACCTAGTTTCAGAGCTAAGTGTACAGACCTATAGTACTCCAAACATAATTTAACATGGCTGCTCATGTTTTCACAGGATTCACACTTACTCATAAATTCAAAAACAAATAAAAAATGGGCTTAGGTTTTAAACTATTTTGATGTTACTTAAACCTGGAAGGTAAGTAGTATTTTTTGAAGAAATTTTTTTTTGAACTTTAGATGACACAATAAGATTTTTCTTTTAAAATTTTTTCATATTAATTCACAATTTTGGTTAATGTGTAAAGCCTAAGAATAATGTCTTTCCTGAAACTTTGGGCTATCATCTTTAAAGTGACATTTAAAGGAGCAATTTTAAACTAACCATTCTCCCTTACAAGTTAGACATTTATAATTATATGACATTTTCAAGTGTCAAAAACAAAAGATGGAATGAATGGACTAATATGCCAAACAGCTGTAGGACTCTGTGACTGACAAATTAGTGTAAAACGACCTCTCAAGGGGCTGAAGAAACAACTTAGTGGATCAGATTCCTTTCTGTGTTACCATGAGGACCAGAGTTAGGAACCTCTCAGTACTTATTTAACAAGTAGAATATCTGACAAACATCTGTAACTCTACTCCTGAGGGATCTGATTTCCTCTTTTGTTATCTTTACATGTACCTGAGCAGGCAAAAACATATACAAACCAGACACACACACACACACACACACACACACACACACACACATGCATGCACAGGCGGCACACATGAACACAGAAGCACACACACATTTTTAAATATTCATTAACAAGCATGTCCTGACAAATTGATATGTCCTGAGAGCTGGAAATTGTTTGTGATTAATAAATATGGCAGCTGGATGTTAAATGTGGTCGTGCATGCCTTTAATCCCAGCACTCTGGAGAGATAAAGTCAGGAAGACTTCTGTAAGTCCAAAGTTAGCCTGTTTTATAGTGAGTTCCAGGTCAGCCAGAGCTACATAGTGTGACTTTATCTCAAAAAAAGAATGAAAGGAAGGAGGGAAGGAAGGAAGGAAGGAAGGAAGGAAGGAAGGAAGGAAGGAAGGAAGAGAAAGATGGCAAAGTAGAAAACTGAGTATGGAGATGAATAACACTGAAGAACTTTAAAAATGCTATATGGAAACCTATTACTATAGACAGGTCCTAAAAATCTATACACAACCATGTACATGCAAACACACACACACACACACACACACACACACACACACACACACATATGAAGTCCTCTATAACAGGGGACAATGCTTCCCCCAGACAAGACAGGCAACCAAATAAAAATTCTTATGCCAACTATGTGTTACTTCTTTTCAGTTGTTTGTCAGCGAGGTCCCATAGACTACCTCTCCCAAAAATTGCGAGCTATTGCTATTTCTCTTGATTAACTTCCAGGACTTGATGGTAAGATCACATTATGAAGAAACCAAATAGTTGAGTCATGGAATATGAAGAAATCAAGCTAGTACTGACTGGAAGCTCCGTCCATTCCTACTGGGTAACTTTTAATGAGCTGGAAAATACTATGTATGCTACCAGCAGGATCAGGTTATCAACAGTCTAATCAGCTCCTAACCCTGGGAACTACAACCACAAATAGCCTGGTAAAAAATGTCCTCTGGTTCAATAGTGGCATAAGATCTGCACAGTATCAAACCAGCCCAAATCCCAGCATGGACAGGGGAGGGGCTCAGAAAGGTCCACATGTAGCTGAGGATTAGTTGGCAACTGATGGCTGATGGGGTAAGGGGTAGTCACTTTTCTTCAAGGTCACAGGCCATCCAAGATTCACTGGATGGTCCCATACCCATAGAGACAGCACTAAGTGGACTAGGGTTATAAAAAATATAAATTATATAAAATTGAGAGGAAAAATAGTGGGGATGAAAGGATGAGAACTTGAGAGGAGAGAAAAGGCTGTGTATCAAAATGAATTATACACAATTATTTGAAAACAATAAAAGAAAAAACAAAAATGCATCTCTTATACATAAGATAATGCAATACCTACAGAAGAAAGAAAGAAAGAAAGAAAGAAAGAAAGAAAGAAAGAAAGAAAGAAAGAAAGAAAGAAAG
>JANHMN010000007.1:80654034-80665199 GCA_030674055.1 Rhabdomys pumilio
GTTACACAGGCTAGACAAATGCCCTGTCACTGAGTTACAGCTCTGGTCCTAGTGTTTTGGGGGTTGGTTGGTTGGTTGGTTGATTGGTTGGTTGGTTGGTTTAACTATATATAAATATAACTAGTCATGTATTTTTAACCTTTCCTATAGTGGGTAGTGCACACGTCACGTTTGCAGCTCCACGGAGGTAGTTGTATTTTCAAAAGAAAAGTGACTGAATTCAGTAACTCTTGGTAAATACTTTATAACGGTATTAGTTTATTTTTTTAATGTCAACTGACTACAAATTAGAATCACCAGAGCAGGAAGCCTCACCTGAAGAAATGTCTTGATTGCTTTGATTGACGTGAGAAGCTCCACCCAGACTGTGGGTGTACCTTCTGGTAACAGTGCAGACAAAGGGAAGTAATAGAAGAAAGACCATCTTGCCTTTTACTGCCTGGACCTTCCCTGTTGCCTCAAGGTTAAATTAGCCTGTTTCCTGCTGCTTATTATCCCTATACTTATATTAAAACCAGCCATCCCAAGCCTTCATCAGGAACCAGAAACAGTGGCTCTTCAAGAACTTTTGGGATTACTGGGGTACCCAGCCTTCAGGACTGTCTTAGCGTTTTATTTCTGTAAAATGATATCGTGACTTTTACAAGCAATGCATACAAAGAAAAACATTTCATTGGAGCTAGCTTACAGATCAGAGGTTTAGTCCATTATCATCATGGAAGGAAGCATGGCAGCATGCAGGCAGACATGGTGCTGGAGAAGGAGTTGAGAGTTCTACATCTTGATCAGTAGGCAGAAGGAAGAAAGAGTGACAACTGGGCCTGGCTTGAGCATCTGAAACCTCCACTTCCTCCAACAAAGCAACATCTACTCCAACAAGGCCATACCTTTTGATAGTGCCACTCCTTGGTGATCAAGCATTCAAATCTATGACTCTATATAGGGGACCATTCAAACTACAAAAAAAAACCTTAAAAGTGAAAAGATATGACACTAATAACAACAGTGGAAAAATCAACCAAAAGAGAAAAAAATCTCTGGAGAACTTGGACAGATTTAGCATGAAAAAGGTCACAGTCAGGGACACATGACTTCCACCTTTTAAAGCTTGAAGGAATGTCATAGAGCACAGGGGTTAATCCTTGTGCTTGACCCTAGACAACAAAACACAGCCCAATATAGGGAATCTGCAGAAGGCAGACTGTTTAACATAATGAACTTCTTGCTAACAGTCTGAGGATACCTCAGGAAGATATCCCAAAAAGTTATTTCAACAAGTGACTGGGTTAACATGGTAGTCAGGCATCCTGTGTTGATTTAAGTTCTGACTCTTAACATTCTGGGGTTCTAAATGAGCATCCTGCTAGGAGTTAGGGGAATGTTCTTTCTTTGGGGGATTTTGTAGTTGGGGGGTGTATTTTATAAACTTTATATTTTTAAACTTGCAAATAAATAAAAACATTATCACACATCAAAAAATAAAATAAATAATTACAATTCCAAGTACTATAAAACCTTTGAAGAAACTCATTTTCTTCTGTGACTGGGGCACATTCAGAGTAGAGAAGCATGAAGGGGGAAAAGTTTTCACCAAACTTGCTTCTGTCTCTAAACACTTTTCATTAGAGTATCTAATGTGCTCATTTTGAGATATGATGGGGGCTGGGAAGAGAAGTCAGTGTGTGTGAGCAGAAACATTGCCAAGTAACTGGGACGTAGCCAGAAACACAATTCTTGAGAACCAAAGCTCAGGAGACCCTAGAAAAAGAAGACCTGGGGAAAGAAAGGCTGAAACACACAGAGAAGTAGAGCCAGAGATCTGTGTCCAGTGTGGTTGCTTTTCAGCAAATTCAAATACTGTACAGTCTGGAGAACAGGGCTAGGATGGTAGAAAAACAAGTCTACCTCCTTCCACACTTAGCCTGACATGAGAGGTACATTACTTCCCTCATTACAAGCCCACCAAATGCTTCTTCCCTGGCCCCAATTTTCATCTGATGGAAATATGAATCTCTTACCAAAAATTGCAGCTTATCTTCACAAAAGCTCCTAGTTTTTAATAGCGCTTGTCTTTATATAGCCCCATCCCCCTGGGGCCCCATAAGCCCTGAGACATCATCCCTTCCATATCCCAGAAAGACTGGCTAGCATTTTGTCTTATGGCCCTCATTTATTTTAAGAAAGCAGAAACATTCTGTTCACTCAACCATAAGAAGAATGAATTATTTTTAGTCTTCTTTCCAATTACGTGACTTTTTATACTAAAAAAACGAAGTATTACACCGAGATTTTTTTTTCTTAAAAAGAATAGGAGATGTAGATAAAGCTGAGGTAAACCACAGACGAGCAACAATATACCAAAGGTCTTTAAACTCTCGATGAGTTTTGATATCCATACAGAAATGCCCTTAAATTAAATGTTTATTTATTTATTTTCACACGTATCTGCTGTAAGATTTGCTTAAGGCTTGATGTTTGGTTTACATGGTGACAATGGCCTTGGAAAAGCACTCAGTGCAGTCATGGTAAAGTGAGTGTCTAAAGAAAGCATCGCTTTGTACTCACTTATCCAGAACTCTTTTGTCATGGAGAACAGTGTACTTCATTAAAGATTTAACCTGATTTGACCTTAATTTTACATTTTGATCATAAGCTGCTTCTACTATCATGAAAACAGAAGATCAATAAAATAGTTTAATAATGAGAAAATAAAATAAGTGAAGAGAACAGACACCAATTAATTACTAATTAATAGTAAGTGTCCACATTTAACTCCCTCCCCTGATATTGACTTAAGACACTTGGGGCCAGATATATGGATGCATTCCTGTGATCTAGCATTCAAGGATGACTCAAAGCATGTGAGCTGTTTTCAGTTTGAGGCCAGACTGAGCTATAGAGCAAGGTGCTTTCTCCAGCACAAACAGGTAAGTGAACAGAAATGTACTTAGAAGCCATTTCTTCTGTTTCCTTCATACATATGAAGTAACAAGATAACAAGCATTCCTCTTAAAAAAAAAAAAGATGCAGACTTCTATTGACAATTCTCCTATGCTCAGTCAACTTAACACTTCCGACACTAAAACAAGAGCAACAGCTGTCCAGGACTGAAGCCAGGCTACATCTGTTGCTAAAGAAGTCTCTCCATGTCAATTCTTCACAAAGCAACAATGGTAGTATCTTTTTAAATTGTTAAAATAAGACTCAAAGAGTGGCCAGATTTTAAAATAATACTTATAATTTATTCTTTGAAATTTTCATACATGTATACAAAGTGTCCTAATTATATCCACTTTCTTCTGCAGATCCCTCCAGCTACCCCTCAGATACACTCATCACCTCTCCCTTCTAATGTCATGTCCTCCTTCTAAATTGATTATTAGTAATTAATTGTTATAATTCACCCACTGAGTCTGATTGACGCTAGTGACACATACATAGTGGTATACCATCCACTTAGGCATGGGCATCCTTCCAGCAGTCACACTCCTAAGGTAAAGTGACTCTCCCTGCCCAGCAGCCATCACTGTCAATAGCTGTGGATGGGGAACAGAGTCATATTTTAAGAGCACTTTCAACCCTAGAGTAGTATCTTTTCCCCGCTTGGTGCTAGTAAATTATTATGGTTGATGTTTTCTCTCAATTCTCTCTTTAAAAATACTTCCCACACTGTGAAGAACAAGAACAGCTCTCTTCACAATCTATCAATGGCACATGTAATATAGCTGTCAAAAACAACAACATTTATAATAATTCGGAAACAGCCAATCCTGGAAAGGCAAATTGTTTTCCCCAAGTGTCTATTTCTCAGAAATGAAGACATCACTCTCTAGAAAAAATAATAGCCCTTTCCAGGGCAGGGTGTTATATGTGAGCTTCCAATCACCATTCTCTGTTCTAACTATTAAAACTCATGTTATTGACTTATTTTGTTGGCTTTTTGTTTGTCACTATTTTGAGAGTTTTCCCCTTGACCCAGTGAACCTACAGCAGGCTGTGGGTTGAACTCAGCAACACAGAACTCCTGAAAAGTCCCCTGACTTCTGATGAAATTTTTCTTTCTTCTCAGTGTGCTGTCTGTAAAGCATGCATACATCAGGACTGTCATTAATTTATAATTTACTTTGGAAACTTAGATATCATCAAGAAGTTAAACTCATGTAAAGAATAGAGACGTTATATGGTATCTTGTATAACTATTTCACTGTATTTGTGATGATGGCATTACTGTGAAAAATATTTTTCCCTCAAAACTTCAGTAGAGCCATAGTGAAGAGCCCAGAGTGGGGCCATGAGACGCACAGGGAGATGCTCTTGACATATTGTTTGTCAAGCATGCTGCTCCATAGCTACTTTTTTAAATTTACAGACAATAAAACACAAAATATAATATTTAAAAATAATTATACATAAATAAAACAAACCACAAATACAGTATATTTGCAAGTATTGGGTAACAAAAATAATACATAGCAAAAACAAAGATTTTTAAATATTAGAATCATGATTCTATATCATCAGTAATCTTGCTCAGAATACAAGGTTTTCAGAATACAAAACAGCAATTCTGCTTAGGCAATAAAATTATCCAAGCATGCTGGCCAATAACAACAGAATTTTTTTTCAACATTTTTGGGGAAAATATTTTCTGATACATTGCTTTCCCAAACATAATCTTGGTAGGCAAGATCCCAAAACCAGGGATGTCACTGTCTGTCTCTTAGCTTGGATGTTCGGAGAATGGTAGGTGAGAGAGGGGAACGGGTAGATTCAAGGTTGACTTTTTGTGAAAAGATAATGAGATTCAGAAAATGCATGTTGGACCACCTTCAGAGTGTATTTGCTTACACTGGATAAACCACAAGCTTGAGTATTTATTGATACATTACACAAATGTGGGATAGTGAGATCCATAAAATGAAAGAATTGATATACTGAACTTCATTAGGATAAAAATTCTTCTACTGTCAAGGTAATGATAAACAACTTACAGACATGGAGAGAATGTTAAAGGACTATCATCCAGAATTCAAAACCTCCTTATAAGTCAACAAAGAAGGAATGAAAGCCAGGAGTGGAGCTATATACTTCAGCCCAGCAAGCCAGAAATGAAAACAGGAAGATCAGAAGATGAAGGACACTGTGAGGTACATTCAGGGTCTCTGTCTCAAAAAAAGAAAAAAAAATGGGGCAATGTCTTAGCAGAAACTATACCAAAGAGAGCATTCAGATGGCATGTCAAGAGAGGTTCACATCCAATATCATCAAGATATGCACACTTATTAGAACAGCCAAAGTCAGAAGAAGAACACTTACACTGTATTTGTTGGCATAAAGAATTGCACAACCCCTTTGGAAAAAAGTTTGGTAGGTAATATTTTGTAGTTAATATTGAACACAGGACCTCAGGCAATGCAAGCATACTGTCACTAAGCTCTATTCACAGCCCCTTTATTTGTGTTGATTTTACAACGGGGCTTATCTGGGCTTTCCTAGTCAGTCTTGAGCTTCCCATACAGTCTGGGCAATCCTTGAACTTACCATGGTAGTTCCTCAGCATCCTAAATGGCTGTGATCGCAGGCCTGTGCCACCAAGTCCATCTCAAAGCTAAACATATTTTTACTACATGATGCTACAAACCTTGGCATAACGTTAAAAATTAAGTATTTATGGATGCTGTATTAAATGTGCCAAGCTGAAGCTGGAAGCAACCATGATATGCTTCATTAGATGAATGGATAAATAGGATACAGTATATCCAGATAATAGAATAATATTCCGTGATTACAAAGAAATGAAATATCAACTAATGAGAATACACAGAGAAAATGTAAATACAAGGTTCTATGTGAAATAAGCTACACTAAAAACACTATGTCCTGAATGATACTAATTATGCTACATGCCCAAGAAGGTAAACAGTGGTGAAATTTAGACCTCAACAACTGTCTGGGACTGTAGAATGCATGGGCAGGCATGCATGGGCAGAGCACAGCCTCTGAGGGTAGAGTAAAATACTCTCTGACAATAGAATGGCAGATTCATCTCATTAAAAGACTGTCTCACATCTATAGATTACAAACTAAAAGTGAGACTTAATGTAACCTGTGGATGACTATGAATCACTGTAGGATCTTCAACAGTAATAAATGTGCCAGCCTAGAAGGAATGTCTCAAAAGAAACGATAAGATTATGGTGTTTTAGGAGAATGCTAATAATAGGTTCTCTTCTAGGGTGTATGTCTCCTCCGGCCATTGGTAGTTGCCTGGGTTTACAATACCAGACACGAATTCCTTCCTGATGAAGAAGACTGAAATCCAACTAGACTACCATTGTTTACCCCCAAGGCAGAAGTGTCAGTACTGAACTATTGTGGATATCGTCCCAGTCTACTCACTAGTGTGATTTCTTGGCTTTACATCTGGATCGGACTATTGGTTACTTTATGCAAGCATGTTTTACCTTCTGCTACTAACTACTCTGAGAACTAATTCTCAGGAAGCAGGTTTCCAGGTCAGTTCCAGCTCCACTGCTCTAAGCTGTTTCTGAAGTGCATGGAGCCTTCAGCGATAAAGTCTTATCGTCAAGTTCTGGGAGACAACCAAAGCCAATGGCAGAATCCTATATTGATTTGGAGGCCTCCTGGACCTCTTTTGCAGCAGACGGAGACTTACAAAGATCCATAACTGGTCAAATGCACTATGGGATGCCAAATCCCACATGATACATCTACAATCCAACCCCTACACGTAAGACTCAGAGAAATTCTTTGTGGAAGGATTGTAAAAGCCAGAGAACCAGAATTCCTGCTGCAAGATAGTATCTTGGATATAACAGAGACACTGCACCCATGAGATCTTCAAACTATAACTGTCCAAACAAGACCTATGTGACGTCACCAGAAAACATGGCAACAAAGAAGAGGGAAATTTAACAAAGCCCCACTCCTAGATGAGCCTCAGGCATTCAGAAGCTACTAAGAGAGGGAAAATCAGTGCTCTTCAGCTATGTGCCCTGATAAGTCACCCATCCCAAGTAGTCACCCTGTACCCTTGTATGAATAAGCAACACTAAATTGACTCAGTAAGCTGTGTGTTGTGAGTGTGTGTATGTGTGTATGTGTGTATGTGTATGTGTGTGTGATAATTAATAAGTAATTTGAAAGGCAGATGAGGGAAGAATTGTAGTAAGGAGAAGGAGGGGTGGAAATTATGTTAATATAGCACTCATGCATGAAATTCTCAAAAAATAAAACCTTTAAATTAAAAAAGAAAATAAATCAATCAAAAGACACTACCGAAATGAGAGAGGCTCATTATCAAATTTGTAATAAGTTAAATTTGGCTTTATTTAATGTTGGAGTAAATGACTGACAGAAGAAAAATATTTTTCTTCTAATTTATGAATTCAGAAAATCATGATGCTATAAGAAGCTGAAAGAAATATTGAAGTAGTTTAATTTTGAAAAAGAAACACACCAGGAATGCTGTCATTTTGCAGGGGACAAATTCTAATATACACGGAAAGTATCAAAACTCAGAAGACGTTTCTTGTTGAGTTCGTCTAAAAATCATTATTTTCCTGTAGTGGTTATTTCAATATCATTGTTTTTTAAGAAAATTATAAAATGTATGGGGTTTTTTTTCAGTTTGGAACTTATACAAGAGTTCCATAAAGTACACGGCTGAAGATGAAAGAAACTGGCTCTTAAAATGGGTAAGATTCTTATTGTACCTACAACTAAGTATAATCATATGCAGAAGAAATTTTAAAAAGTGATTTTTAAAAACCTGATTTTAGAAGCTCAAAATAATGATTGCTCTTAGTAATCTCCTGCCTAATGTTAAGTTTTACTAATATCATTAACATGATTTCAGCTAACCACTCTCAATTTTATTTGTGTATTTATTTTAGATGAACTAAGAGGCCAGGAAGACTCTCAGCGGATAAAGGTACTTGCTGCCAAACCTGAGGATTCACACAGTGGGAGGAGAGAACAGATTCCTGCAAGCTGTCCTGTGACTCCACATTAGCAAACATACAAACAGGAGAAATAAATTAATGTAATAATTTTAAATGAATTAAAGGTACTCCTGGAAGGTAAAACCTTTATTTGCTTTGTAGGATTAAAAAATATAGAGTATTAGCATAGAAGAAAAATTGATGTCAGTATGAGCTATGCCCAGAACAAGAACACAGGGAGACAAAGATGTCTAAAGAGCAACGATACAATTTGCTATAGTAAGCTCAAGAACAAAGCATGTATAGCTTATGAAAATCACAACGTACTGTTTGGTTGGACAATGCATAAAGTTAACACTAATCATCATATTTGTTTAAATAGTCATGAGAGGTGAAGGAGATGCTGAGGTTTGGTCATTCTTTTGCTGTGGACAGAGGACAATTGAAACAAAAACGAGAAATCTGTATTCTATAACGACTTCTAAGATGTTATCCCACTTACAAAACCCTGGGGTCTCAGCTTACATGGCTTTAAAAAGCAAAAAAAAAAATACAGACTTCAAACCCCAGAAGAAATCTCAATCATATTTATTTTGGAGTAGAAATCTTGCCACTTTTACCATGAGTGTACATGAATTTTTCTCAATAGATAATTTTTATAAATATTAATATTAAAATGACCAATGTATTTTTGTTCTTTGACTGCCCTTTAGCTATCTAAGTCTTTTATCCAAACAAAAACCTAATTTTCAAAACTTAATACATTATGATAGGCCATGCTTTTTAAATGATATAAAAATATGCCTCTTAAAGGATATAAAAATATGATACAAACAGAAACCACTCAAAATTATGAAATATTTTAGACTGAATTATATGGTTAGCTTTGTTAATGAATGCTTTCCTAAGATCCTATGAAGAAAAAAAAATATTAAGCTGGTGAATGCTGTAAGGTTTCTCTGAAAGTGTTAACAATCTCAGATTTTCAATTACAAAACATCTATGCGGTCTCTTACACGACTACTTGAGAATGCATATGTGCTTGGTATTTCTCCCTTACATGAGCAAGAAAAGCTGAATGACCTTTCTGCCTTCCTTTGTCTCCACCAGTGTCTCCGTCTCTGATTTATGAAAGAAAATGTTTTGACTTGTGAGCATAATGTGGCCTGTTTAAGAAGATGTGTGTCTATACACCACATTCCTTCTGTGTATGGTACTTAAGCGTGTGTAGTGTCTAAAGGGTAAGTATGTGCTCAGGTTGCAGTTGGCTTGCTGTTACCTGATGTGATCTTACAAAGTTCTTGAGTGCTGATCTGTGATACAACAATTTACATTGCAACCAAAGGTCAACTAAATGGAACGTGTTTCTGGTAACATGTAGTTCATTACATCACAGAGCAATCACATGGTCATTAGCTTTCATTTTTCAGACTTTTTCTCATATTTGGGCCCTGAAATCTGCTTATTTCACACATTAATTTAATTTCTGAACTATAAAGAAAACAACTACTTTTGTCTACGCTTTCAATGTATTAACATATTTAAAGATAAACCTTCTTCAATTATTCTTATATACTCATTTAAAACTCATGCTCTAATTATCCCCGACATTAAACAATATACAAAGAGCATATTCATCTAGAACCAAGTATGGTCGTGCATGTTCCTTTTCCACCTGGAACAGCGACCAGGATGTGTGATTCACGTCAGTTTTGAGATTTAGAGACTTGTTATTTATTTATGTGAGACCAGCAGTCGTTTTTCAGTACCATAAATTTACCAAAGGGGGTAGGCTCTGAATGACTTAATTACTTTCTAAGATAAAATTCAGATAATGGAAAGGAATGCTATTAAATCTTAAAATGTTTTCTAAAACCCTTCGGTGGGTATAATTCAACCTTTTGAACTCCGATAACTGATAGTGAGATACTGCATTCAAAACAATAGGGTCAAAAGGAAACCATCACCCTTGGTCTATAACTTCTTCTGCTACATATTTGCGCCGTCAGAAGATATTCAGATTAATCAGCAGCATAGATCATCTGATCCTTGAAACACAAACCAATAGCCATTGGGCAACACAGTAATAAATGGATGTCTCCATATGAGGCTTCAGTGACAGTCCCACATACGCTAAGGATAATACAGTAAATTTTATTAATCAGATGGTTCTGTTTTTAAAGAATAGATTAAGGAAAGAAAATAACAGATTGAATTTTTATTCACTCAAACTTGCTTACATTTTAGAATGTAAATTTGATAATTTGCACATTGGTTTAAGGTACATGAGACCATTAGATATCGCCATATATGTTTCTGATTATAAGTAAGCTATAGACAATAAGTCACCACGAAATTTCTGGAAATTCTAATATTAACAGAACACATTTAGAAGATACAGGACAATGTAGTATTGGGGAAGTAATCTGTTGGTGTGTTACACTATCCTGCATAATTAAGGAAAAATATAATATTTTAAATCCCTCAAGGATATAGAAAGAGGCAAATACGAGCCCTTATTAACATCATTATAATAGTTGTGAAATTACAGAGATTAAAAAATAAAAATTATAAGTTAAGGACTAGAGAACAAGAAAAGAAAAACCTAGGAAATAAGAGCTTTAAAATACTCCAACTTTATTGTCTGAAAAGCTAAAGACTATTTTTTTAAGTTTTCACAATAATCTTGGTGAAAAGAGGGTGGATAATTTTTTTTTTACTATTAAGGTAAAATTACAAAAAGCTTTGTGAACCAATAAACAGGAAAAGTGGTAACATCTGAGGAAAAGAATGTGTGTTTATGTTATCAATGTTACCAACACTGCCATTCCTCTAGGAACTGCTATCCCTTGTAAATCTACCTAAGGAAAAACCACATCTAAAGAATCTTTTCTACCACTGTAATGAAAGAGCTTTTCCCATGATGAAGTTGTACCACTGAGAGTTACCTCCACTCAAATGCAGAGCAGGGGACTTTTATTCACACCCTACTGTGTGCCAGTTGCTTCCATCGAATGTAGCTCCACACTTCTTTCAGAGTGATCACTATTACATTGCTTCATGGTTATTGTCAGAGTCAATATTTTAATCTATTGTGCTGGCTAGTGGTTTTCTTTTTTTTCAGTTTTACATAGTCATTTGGGAAGAGAAAATCTCAAATGAGAACAATTTCCCCCCAGGCTGGCATGTAGGCAAGCCTTC
>JANHMN010000007.1:80665209-80689687 GCA_030674055.1 Rhabdomys pumilio
ACACACACACACACACACACACACACACACACATTCAGAACTACTGAAGAGAAACCTTTGCATTGCTGAGAAATTTAATACTGGGCAGCTGGGGCTGAGAATCAGCTGTGATTAAGAATAGACAAACATAATTGAGGACAAATCGTCTTGGAAGTGTTTCCTTGGAATCAGCACACAACACATAAGCTGTGGTCCACAGATTCCAAGGCTGTATGTTGAGCTAGCAGCCTCACTTAGTGATGTGTAAGAGACTCCCAAGGAGTACTCCTTTGAAGGCATAAAGGGTTCCTAGACAACAGTTAGGGCTTAGAACTGTAAGAGGCCACTGTTAAATATGCAGTCTCACAGTAAAAAAGCCCCAGAATTGAAGAGGTCAGAGAAACTTGAGGATTGATACTATGGCTCAGGGTCCCTGAGGAGAACCCATAAAAGGCTATCGGTGAAGTGCAGCAGATATCCCAACATACTGGAGATTCCAGTACTCTGGGATGACCTTCCCAGACAGCAGCAGCCGTGGAGTGAGGCCACCCTGAGCCTGTCAAACAAGCTGTGTGTACTGCAAAATGCAAAGCTGGAGAGATGGAATCCTTTGGGACTGATGGCTATGAGTGAGTCCAGACCTCAACACTGAAGTTTTTACACCGTTAAAGTGTGGTTTTGCTTTTATTTGGTTGTGAGTATACCTTCCCCCTTGAAATAAGAAAGTCTTCAGCTTGTTATTTTGCCACATTGGAGCCTTTAAAAGAGACTTCAATTTTCAGAGGACTTTGGCATCTTAGACTTTGTATATTTTAAAGGGAATGACCTTTTAAAGGGTATGCATTTTTAAAGACTGTGTGACTTAAAATTTGAGATAATGTTTTATATAGAAACATTAATGCTAATATACCATCTTGAGGACCAATGAGAAAGGAATAGTCGTAGTTGAATAGTTGGGTGTGCATTTTTGTGTGAAATTGACAAGAGGTCAACTGTGCTGGCTAGAACTTTGGCAATTTGACATGACCTAGAGTCATTTGGGAAAAAAGAACCTTAATTAAGAAAAATCCCCCAGGACATTGGCATGAAGGCAAGCCTGTTGGGCATTTTCTTGATTAATGATTGACGTGAAAGGCCCAGTCCATTATGACTGGTGCCACCTCCTAGGCAGGTGGCCCTGAACTGCAGAAGAATGCAGGATAAGTGAGCTAGGCCTGATGAGGAAGTCAGGAAGCAGTACTCCTCTGTGACCTCTGCATCAGCTCCTGCATGCAGGTTCCTGTCTTGTCATCCCTCAATAACCCACTATGATGTTGAACTGTAAACTGAAATAAACACTTTTCTCCCCAAGCTGCTTTTTGTCACGTGTTTATCACAGCAATAGAAACCCAAACCACGTCATCTATTTTCCTAATTTCTTCTTAGAGTTCCTAGATATCCAGAGTAGTTATTCTGTTCAGTCAGTTTTCATCTTCTATAAATTAATGGTTAAAAGTTTAAATTCTATAAGCTATAACTAAATTTCTGTCTTTGACATGAATCAACTACAATGGAATTTAATTTTGGTCTTTTTCTTTTGGTAGGGATACAAAATTTAGTGGTGTTTGTAAGTCTCCTACTGTATGCCCAAAGTCTTACTTTGACATAATGGATAATGACTTTCTTCATGAGCAAAAGGACTTTACAGGCTTATTTTTAAGAGCACTTTATATTATTTTGGGACATTAAACAGTACACTAACTAAGCAATATTTTGATGATTTGAATTCGAGTGAATCAGAAACATATGGGTTGGATTTTTCTTGACACACAAACAGGTTTGAAAAAAAGAAAAAAAAGTCATTGGCAAAATTCAACCTGAGCATTGCCAAATATAAAATGCTTAAAAACAGGGCTTTTAAACCAACATTCTAATGAACTCCAAAATACTATCTTTGTTTTTTTCATCATTAAATTATTCTATAAATTTGTTTTTTAAAAAAGAAGAAATTAATTTACTTGGAAGATTTAAACACATAAAGTACCAAACAATGGAAAATTACAATTTGGGGGATGTTGGAGGGAGATGTAAGTCTTAAAAGTGAGATTAAAGTTTATGTAATAAACTATGTACATATGTGTGCAAAAAATAATATATATGTGTTAGAAATGTTCATGAATACCTAGTAAGTCAGAGAATTCTGTCTTTACAATTTAGAAGACTGAATATCTTAAGTAATAAAAGATCTAAGCCTGTTTACTATTTTTTTAAAAAGAATAAGTGCCTGTTTTT
This sequence comes from Rhabdomys pumilio, assembly GCA_030674055.1. Lineage (NCBI taxonomy): Eukaryota > Metazoa > Chordata > Mammalia > Rodentia > Muridae > Rhabdomys > Rhabdomys pumilio. The sequence goes on from JANHMN010000007.1 coordinate 80,667,460, forward strand.
ATTATAGAAGCTAGTAGCTATCATGAAAGAATGCTGAACAACTTTGAAAATTATTTTGTACACTGCATAAAATAACTTATCTGAAGTCTCTGGATTTTGCAAGGAATAAAAGGAGACATGTTTGAAATGTTTGCTTTCTTTTTTAGAGACAAACAAACGGAGCTTTAGAAAATCATGCGTAAAGCATGAAAAAATGTAGTAAACTCCTTAAAGTCTCATGACAAATCCATTGCAGTTCATTTGTCAAATTTCTAAAAAGATGACCTCACAAACAGACATATTTTCCACAGGTTCTCTGAGTCACAATGCTGCTTTTTATTTCAATAGCCTTTTGATTTCCAAGATATATTTAGACCTGTTTTCCATTTTTCTTTACAGGGGAGGATAAATAAAATTTAATAATATATCTCTCTGACTTTCTCCTCATTTTGTGATTGAAGCTGTTTAACCACTGGACTGTGGTTTGCTCTTGTTGACATGTGAGATACAAAGGCCCTATTTAATTTTCAAGATACTTTTTTAAGTATAGCTTATTACGTTTAATTCACTTACTTTTGGGTGCATATGTATATGTTTGAGAGGCTGTGCATACCATGACATATTCATGGAAAAGAATACAAGGATAAGTTCATTCCTTCTACTGCATGGGGTCTTGGGTTTTGAAGACAGGTCATCGGGTCTGGCAGAAGTTAACTTTAACCACTGAGACACTCCACTATCCCTCAAGACAGGTTTGGTTTGGTTTGGTTTGGTTTGGTTTGGTTTGGTTTGGTTTGGTTTGGTTTGGTTTGGTTTGGTTTGGTTTGGTTTGGTTTGGTTTTGCTTTGTCATGTTTTAATACATATGTCCTGCACTGTGCCAAGCATGGTAGTACAACTGTAAATGAGAGATACAAAATTCCTGACACCATGAAACTGACATTCATTCAAACACACAATCACAAATAGGTTCCTGTGGTTGATTAAAGCAACAACTATAATTTCCTATGACTCACGAACTAGTTGCAAGAGGATACGATACTTAACTCAGATTCCATGCTCCTTCCATGTTTCTGTTCACTTTCTTAATAGTGCCTGCAGCCATTTTATGCATGAAAGTTGTTCCACCCAATTCTAGATGGTTAACTTTCCCCTAAGTAGACCATCACTGTAAATCTCTTTATTTACTAACATCGTTTCCTCTTTCTCACAGCCTCAAGAATTTCCTCTCTCGGTCTCTCTCTCTCTCTCTTGGTCTCTCTCTCTCTCTCTCTCTCTCTCTCTCTCTCTCTCTCTCTCTTTCTCTCTCTCTCTCTCTGTGTGTGTGTGTGTGTGTCTGTCTGTCTGTCTGTCTGTCTCTCTGTCTCTCTGTCTCTGTCTCTGTCTCTGACTCTGTCTCTGTCTCTGTCTCCACCTTTGTTTCTTAAGATCCTACTCCAAAGCTGGGGGTATAGACGCCAGCCAATGGTAGAGTGATTGTCTAACATGCAGGAAAGCCTGAACTCTACCCCACCTGTACCTGGGGAGTGGCACATTTCTGTAATCCCAGCGTACCAGAACTGGTGGCAGGAGGATAAAATGATGAACATCTCATTGGGGACTTGGTATATTTGAAGTCAGTGTGATACAAAAGCCAGGCCTCAAAAAAACACAGGATTTTTAGTTAAAAGGTGCATTCGCAATCCAATGTTGCAAATAAAAAATGGTCTGTTGGCTTCATTTAAAGTAATATCCTGTTTTTCAGTTTTCTTTGCAGGAGAAGATAAAAACAAACAAACAAACAAAACCTTAAATTGAGAACACACACCTTCGTTGGGAATGAGTGAAATTGCAAAGATCTGAAACATCTCGTTATTTCTGCTTATAAGAAAATGTCATGTGTATATTTGTTAAAAGGATGCGGTGACTAAAACTTAGGTACCTAGAGGGTCCTCAGTCTCCCAAGGCCATGCATGCCTCACTTCCAGATCAAATCTGGTCCCAATTATGAGGGACCATAGAAAAGAAGCTACCAGAGAGTTAATTCCTGCTAAGTCTTTGTGAATACTGATCAGACACAAGGAAGGAAGTTACTAAAACTGACATGAAGTTATGTTAAGCATAGTAACATTTACCTGCAATCTCACACACGGAAAGTTGAAACAGGATCATATGTTTGAGGACAACCTAGACTTCATGGGAGACTCTGTGCCAAACTAAAAAGATGAATCAGCCAAGGTCTTGTGCAAACATGGTTCTTATGCAAAGCAACTGACATTACCTGAATATGTTCTAATGTTGACACCTATGTATATTCTCTTTAGAATATTTGCTTCAGACAGAGGCATATTTCTTTGAAGACTTATTCCCTTTTGTTTTTTGTGTGTGTGGTTAGTTTGATTGCATGACAGTCCATGCACCACATGAATGAAGCATACAGAAGAGGGCATCACAGCCCCCAAACCTAGAGTTACAGACTGTTGTGAGCTGCCATGTGGGTGGTGGCAAATGAACTGCTGAGCCATCTCTCCAGGCACCAAACACAGGCATATTTCACTTCAAAATTGGGAAAACACATCTAACCTATATGGGGGTGGGATTAATATGATTGAAATCTAAAAAGGCCACTATACTTCCCTTTTTGGCTATTATCCTGTTAAAGGAATGGCATTTCCAAAAAAATAAAATCTCCAGCTGAAAGAAGAAAGGACTGAAACCAGAGGAGGAATTTGTCAGAGGATCTTGAAGTTTGAAGTAGAGAATAACTTTGTAAAAGCAGCTTGGCTCTGGGGCAGTGCTGGGCAGGTGACATCTGGTGGTCCTGCTTCATCAGTTATGTCTCTTGTTTCTAAATTAAACCTTATCCTCATGTCAAGACCCTGAAGTCACACCGAAGCGGGCAGGGCTCGCTGGATGTCTTTGTCTCTCTTGCCACTGTGACCACATTAAGTAAATCTTAACAAAAGCCCTTTCTGGCTTTTATTATCTTAAAAATCTTGCTTTAAAAAGTTCTTGAGCACAAAAGAAAAGCTACCCTGGCACACTTGACTATTTTAATATCTTCACAATTGACTATTATAGAAATTTTGAAAAGCACAAAAGGTAGGATCCAAACCTAAACTTGAATTCTAAAAATCTGAAGTATTTGAAAAGAGGTTGATGCTAGTTTATTTTAGGATCAAATGATAAATACTGTAATAGTTTTAAGACATAATTACTCATGAAATATAAGAGAAATAAATCAGGGACAATTAGAAACTCAATATATAAAGGTAAGAACCAATCCCCGACACTATTAATGATACTTAGTTATGCTTGCAGACAGGAGCCTAACATAACTGTCCTCTGAGAGCTCCACCCAGCAGCCAATGAAAACAGATGTAGAGACCCACAGCCAAGCAGTAGATAGAGCCAGGGAAGTCTTGTGGAAGAGTTGAGGGAAGAATCGGGGATCCTGAAAGGGACGAGGACTCCACAAGAAGACCAGCAGAATGAACTAACCTGGACCCAAGGGGCCTCCCAGAGACTGAACCACCAACCAAGGAGCAAGCATGGACTGGACCTAGGACTCCTGCATATATATAACAGATGTGTAGCTTGGTCTTCATACAGGTCCCTCAACATCTGGAATGGGGGCTTTTCCAGATTCTGTTACCTGTCTATAGATACTGTTCCCCTAAATAGGCGGCCTTGTCCGGCCTCAGTAGGAGAGGATGTGCCTAGTTCTGCAGACACTCGATGTACCTGGGTGGGGAGATTCCAAGGGAAAGGTTTCCCCTTCCCAGAGAAGGAGGGCATAGGGAAGGGGGTGTGGGATGCTGGGAGGGGGGCTGTGATCGAGATGTAAAGTGAATAAATAAATAAATAAATAAATAAATAAATAAATAAATAAAGCTCTTGAAGAGAAAAGAAATCTAAAGTAAATTAAATTGTATAACTAGTGAAAGAAACAGAAAGGCAGTGGTGGGGGAATGTGGGGGGGAATCAAACCTTCAGAAAATGTGTGTACAGCGTGAGGAGGGGAAGGAATTAAAGAAAACAAACAGGCTGATCATGTTTCATAGATTCTTGATTTGTTTAGTTAGACATTGCAGGCGTGTCCCCTGGGAGAACGCTGGGATAAGTACACACCACTAATTTAATTTTCTCTCCTTTTGGGCCACATACCAAGAAAGAAACAATTGGCTCCACCCCCCACACACACACACAAAGCTGATTTCCTAGTCTGACCATAAGTGTACAGTAGTCTAAGATTGTGAGAATTATTGGGAACTCATTTAAATACATTTTTCCTCGGTTTACATTTATGACACTTAAACTTGTTGATTTTCAACAATAATTTCAAATCCATAAGTAGGAAACATCCTACAGTGCAACCTAATTGAATTACTTACAAAATTTTTAAATTCAGTATCACAAATAAAACATCTGTGGAAAAGTTTTTACTTGGTAAGGGCAGAAGAGTCCAATAACTTTATCTAGTAACACTTGCAATGAGAACTATTTTTTTAGATCAGGATTTGGGGGTACATGAGACATTCACTTGATGAACCTTGTGACATATTTAATTTGTGACTGTCCATTCATTCCTTGGAATCACAACATTGATATGGTGTCGCAGACAGGTTATAAAGCTGGTTATAGGAGAAACAGGATCATCAGGAAATCTTAGCACATGCAGCTGTTCCTCCTGGAGAGAGGCCCTAGACAGACACTAATTGAGTTTAAGTGTGCGGTCTATTATGTCAAGAGAGTACCACATCGAGCAGAACTAAGTGAATCACATTTTAGATGCAATGTCCTGTGCCTGATTCTGGGAGAGACTAAGGGTAGTGAAGCTTTAATAAAGCTATCGTCTGCTGGATAAACACTTTGAAGCCCATGCTTTCTGAACCTACATGTAACACTAGAAGAATGTAGGGCATGAGATAATGGATATCCACATAGGGTATTTTGAAATATTTAAAAATTACAAAACTAACATACTATTGAATAATTATGTTCTACCTTCCTATCATGACAAATATAATTCTGAGTGGCCTGAAAGTATAGGTTTAAATCATAGGCTTTGGACTCTTTGTGATCAAGGGCTGACACGGTTCTAAAAAACTGGCTTAGGCTTCCCTGCCCTTATTTGATTGTGTCAGTATTCTTTCTAGTCTACAGAGGCTGGTCCATTTGTCTGAAAAGTCCATCCCTGCAACATCTACCACTAACAGCACCTTCCTTGTTTTGAAGTACCGCCGTTCCACTCACTCTAGTCTTCCCCCATATCACAGCAGGCTCAGTAACATCACTATGTGGCCATCACTTTGGGTCTCACCCTTGTCAAACTTCAGGAAGCCACTTCTGCATTTGCTTACTGCCTCTGTATCTCTGCCACAAAAGTACACAGCATATAATAGGTCCTCGGTGAACACGTGAGTGCAGAAGAATTAGAATTTTGTCCAAGGTCCCTAAAGTGACCCCTTCCAGGGTGATACTAGAGAAATTATCTTTGACCAAATCTCACCGCATGTTAACAAGCCCCTGAGATGACACTGTAAGATCTTTTTCGTGACCTTTGCTTCATCAGTGTATTCTCTCCTTCCTTGTATTGTTTACTGACAGTTCTATTGTTTCCTACCATATCCAATAGACTTTTTCTTTTTAGACATATGTTCAGAGAAAAATATGTATGTGTCCCCAAAAACCACAACCAAGCCATAAGTCCACATTACTTTTCATGTTGTTATATTGCAGTAGTATTTCTGTATGCAGCTTTAACAGCAGGCTGAAAAAGTCTCCTGAGAGCTGAAGTGATACCTATGCTCCCTACCCATGTCCAAAGCTGGGCAACTCATGTATAAAAATTAAATACAACTCCATGTGTTGATTTATCGATATTTTGCATTATTCTGAGGAATGTGTTGCCTTAGACATAAATAATAAAGCTTCTATTAAATAACACAAACAGCCATGGACCTAAGCAAAGCCCCATTAAAAACATTCAGGTCAGGACTTACCATCCCCCGTCTCTGCACAGAGCTGTAAGCCCAAATTGTTCTGTGGATTAATTACCCAATGATTGCTGGTCGCAGTGATATCAAAGACGAGCCAACCCACATCTAAAGCTTGTGTCTTCCTTGTATCTAGCAGAAAAAGATCTGCGTCCCTAAGGAGAGAGGAATGAAAAATAAATTAAAGGTTTGAATGAAGGTCATAATTTCTCATATGAAAGTGAAAATACTTTTAAAAAGCACTTTAAAAGTAACATGAGTTAATTAAAGAGCAAGGAAATGGGCGTCTCCAATGACGAGCAGAAAGACATCTATTGCTCACCTCCCAACCCCAACCTGGTACTTATTAAGACTATCTGAAAGTCATTTCTATCTTTCTGCTTCTCATTGTCATTTCATGCTAACTTAATGGTCTTAATTTGTTCCCTGGTCATCAGGGCTTCCTCCAACAAACATCTGTAAGTATGTACCCCTTAACAAAGAAAGAAAAAAAGAAAAGGAAAAGAATTCAAATGAATTGAGACAGAAATGAAAGTATCTGCTCCAATTTGGATGAACGCGGACTCTCAGAGGAGCACAGGCAGGGGAGGTGTCAGCATCTGTTTTGGGATAATTGATTTATACTTTATATTTTAATATAATAGTTTTGTGGATAGTAAGGTCCAGAAGGAGTCATTAAGTATACCACTCCATAAAAAGGCGAATCTCGTGAGTGGAGAAACACAACCCACGTGACACGCGTGTCCTTCCCCTGTGAGTCCACATTCCCTTGGAACAATCATGGCAGTGAACAGGAATGCCTGTGCACTAGAACAATCTGAACAATGTCATGGTTATTAACATTTGTGAATATATGTTGACTCTTAATTGCGCTATTAAGTTTATGAACATATGTTGGTTAAATTATGGAGAATGGTGCATATGTTCTCCTTCTACTACTGCAAGCGAAATGTTGCCTGATCCTGGTATTTCATCTTTAAGGTGTCACTTTACACTAATGAAACAGAGGCTCAAGTTAATCACTGTAAAGTGCTGAAACTCTGCCAACATAAAAATATCAGTAGTTATCATTTTTAAATGAACTTTTCTACTTTTTGAATCCTTTTATTAAAGAGCATATTATGTAGGGAGAAAAGTAAAGCTATGCTATAATGAACTCCATAACTTCTCTTCACAGAAGCCTCAAAAATACAGAAATTTTGAATAAGTCATACCCAGACTTAGAAAGATCGAAAATTGAAGTATTTACGACAAAAACGAAAGTGAAACTCTAAATCAACATTTTAGGCTCTTCATATTCATTTCATCAATTTTACTTGGTTTGTACTACTCACTGAGCAGCCAGAGAAATTAAAATAAGTGACTAGGACAATCAAATCACCTAGTTATCAAATACTGCACCATAAGTATCCCAAGTGCTTAGCAGAGAGAGGCTGCAAACTCGCTGAAGTCTGATGCAGGATGCAGTTTGACATATTACAGACCTCTGATGAGCAGGAAGTGCAAGGCAGCAAGGTTCACATCATACACACATTTTCAGAACCCATTTCATTCATTCACACTAGACAACATCAATCAATTTTTTTTCCTTTCCTAACTTGGGAAAGTCACCAAATATACAGAATAAGCATGACATCAAAAGATTAGGATTTCTCATCGTTTTAAGCAATTTGAAGTTGTAAATCTTTTTAACTAACCACTCGACTCAAGTCACCACACCTTGGAAAAGACTCAAAGGCTACACGAATTTCAAGATTGCTCCGTTTTTGAAATATGATATCATTCCAATCATTCCTCTAAAGCTGAAGCACCTGAAAAATTATAGATTAAAAAGAGGTAGCTTTGGATGCATAGTACATGTATGTGCACATGTTTATGTACATATGTCCATGTAAGTGTACGTGCATGCGTTTGGAGGGCAAAACTTGACGTCATGTACTTTCCTCCATCACTATGTTGTTTTCTGAGATGGGATCCCTCCTGAGCCTATAGATCACTTACTCTGAGGGTCTGGCCAGGGTGATGCAGGGGTGCACCTGTTTCTGCCCCTCAGCCCTGAGATTGCCAGTGTGCATCAACCTCACACGGCTTTTCATTTTTATTTTTGACACGGGTATGAGGGTCCAAACTCAAGTCTTCAGGCTTAAGTGGCAAACACTTTACCAACAATGATGTCTCCCAGTGCCCTCAGAAAGATAATTTTGATAGGTTAAATCAACAAAGTTCTATAGGTAAGCATTTAGGTGATATTTTCTACTATTTTTTAAATGTATTATATCATCTTTCCATAGAATAAAAAACATCTAAAGTCAAGTCAACAAAAATCTTTCTAATGTGTCCATCATTGTTAATAACTATAGATTTAATGTATATATATGGGGGAAACCATGCCACAGGACTGCAAGCTCTAAATGTCTGCATTTTTTTCAGTGACAAATTGCAATACACCAGACAACAAATCCAAAAAGGGTGGTTTCAAAAACCATGCGTTCTAGTTCACCTCTGAAGGGTTTGAATAGCCAATTCCTGTGGATTATTTAATTTACTGTACAAAGAACTTTTATCACTAAGAATAGTTTTAAAAGTCTTCTTATCATTTCCCATGAGCAGTATACAATAAACCTGTTACATTTCACTGTTTTCCTGGGGATCGATCTTAGGATCTCATGCATGCTAGTCAAGAGCTCTGGCACTGTGCCAGTACTTTGACTAAAACAGAATAAATTCTTGTTGCTTTAAGGTACCCCAGACTTTTAGTGGTTTGCTATAGCAACTCCAAGGAATTCATACACTCGTTGAATTAGAAGATTCCCACGTGAAACAGAGAGCTCACTAATATAAAGAACTGAGGAAAATAGGAAGAAAGAAAGCATGTCTATAAGCTCCTTGGGCAGTGAGGCTCTCAGTGGATGACTGGAAACATTAATGGAGGTTTAGAAATCCAATTGCAATTGGCTGAGAAGTGAATGAGAAAGTGACAGGACTGGAGAAGAAAAATGGTGTGTAATTTGTGGGAGCGGGGTAAGGGACAACAGAATCTAATAGGAGAGGCTCTCCGTTAAATGATTAATGATGTTAATAATGTTGCTTACATAATGCATTTAAATACATATTCATAAGACAAAGTGTCTACTATGTTAACACAAGATAATCTTGGGTGGACGATATTGGACCTCCTTGAAAACCAGCATGTACTGTTACCTCTCCATAGCACGACACTTGGAGTTCAAATACAAAATTTCTTTATGAATCAAATCACTTGAGAAGAAGCAGGGGATACGCTAATATGCTTGCTTTTCGTCATAAACTAACAATTACAGTAACATTTGTACTGCTTTTATTGCTTTTATTTGTTCTTCCAACAGACAGCATCTGCATTTGCATTTTTCTGCACTGTTCTATGAAAGGTACTGTATGACATACTTGTGGGTAATGTATTTTCTTGCTTTCTTCTCAATGTGACTGAAACACATTTCACATTGATATTTTCCCACAACCTAAAGCAGGGGTGTAAGATTTTTGGATCCTCTGTGTCTTGGTTAGAGTTTCCATTGCAGTGATAAAACACTGTGATCAAAAGAAATTTGCAGAATAAAGATTTCATATTCTAGCAAAACAACTCTACCAGCTGGAGGACAAATATCCAAACTCATGATCCTATAAGGGACATTTTATGCTAAAACAGAGTGTGGCCAAGAAGAGCTTGGAGAACCTGCGAGGACATTTGCTGTTCTGCTTCCTCTCTACAAGGCACAGTCGCATCTCCACACTGCCCAGGCTTTCTCAAACTGAGACTCTTTTATCCTCTTTCATGACTATTTTACTTTGAACAACTTATCAATTCTAGGAAAATAATAATTCACTTACATGACATCCATATCATGGTTTACGAGGAAAGAAAATTACTGGGTCAGGAACTCAAAATTAGTGACATAATCACTGACCAAACAAAAAATCCTCATCTGTCTCATCACATAAATATTGCCACTACACTCCTGAGGAATTAATCTAGCACTGATCTCATTAACTAAACACGTCACAATAACAAATTATAGTTTCTGAACTTTGTCTTAAAGTTAGAAGTTTGCCCAGTCCCCAGTGGATGCATCTACCAGACACTCCAACACCTAAGCCTCAGGGAACACAGCAGAAGAGTGGATACAAAGATTGTAAGAGGATCATGGAGTTTACTGTGAAATGCTGTAATGCCGGAAGCTGCTTTCTCAAAGTTACACCAATTTGACTGTCTAAACATGAGCCAAACAAGGATGACACAAATGGATGTGCTAACAAGGAAGGGGGAAGCCCCAATGGCCTCAACCCTACACAAAGAATAGATAGGTAAAGAGTGGGACAAATAGTTTTTCTGGGCAAAGGATCATAGTTGGTTATCCAATAACAAGTAGTCAGCCCTGAAAGCATACATACAAGAAGCATTAGACACACTGAGTAGGTTGTATATAAGAATACATGTACATATGTGTGTTTATGTTATATTTATATATATATTGTATATGTAGATGTATATATAGTAGGTTGTATTTAGGAATTATTATGTGTACTATATATTATACACATATTTATATATAAGATTTTGTATACTTCTATATATTTAGATTTTATATTATAATATTATATATAATATATATTCCTAAATACAGCATATATATATGTGCTATATATCCATATATGCATATAACAACAATGAAAAATGCCATGAACTTTAAACACAGCAGGAGTAGGATATGGGAGAGCTTGGAGGGAGGAAAGGGAAGGGAAAATGATCTAATGATATTATAATCTCAAAATGAAAGAAAAATATGGAAAAGGGTGAATTTTCGATTGTGTGCTGTTTTTAGATGTTTTTAGATGACTCTTACTATTTCATATGAAACAAACATGAACTTCTAAAATTCTGAAAATCTGAAGAGTGTCAGTATTCCAGGATATCTGATTCTATGTCATATTTTAAATATTAAGCTAAAAATGAGCACTTGGGATCAGATCATTCATTGTTGGTTAAAGGAGATGCCTGGGGTCTTTTAGAAGGTTTAGCAGGATCCACTATACAAACTCAGTGTAACGACACATTCAATGCCTGTAGTATACACCCAGATCCCACACCGTCCCCATTACTGTGACAACCAAAAATACATTCAGACACTGACAGATGTTCCCTAGGGAGCCATGTGGCCCCAGTTGAGAACTGTTGATAGAATAGACCTTGATTTCTGGATACCAAGAAATGTGAGCTGTGATTAACTGCTGTCCTGCACTGGCAGGATCAACTCAGTGTCCTTCGAGAGTCCTTCTCTGTTCTGCTATCTCATGAGGCCAGGAAATCTTCCAGTGTAGAAGCTGTCAACATACATTTATTTGAAAGAATGTCCACAGAAGAATCCCAAATCTTAAATCAGCAAAAAAGGGGGAGAGATAGGGTAAATGGGAATTTGACTGTGGACTGAAATGATGACAGGCGAGATAAATACACCAAGGAGTGAAGGCAGCTAATGACATCAGGAAGTCTCGCCTAAAATGTTTGTGCAGTGGAGTACAGAAATGTATGCTTATAGGGCATTGGACTCCTAGAAAGCTCATTTGTGTGTGTACGTATCTGTGCACAGTTTTTAATTCAAAAATAACACTTTAGTACAGCACCAGACACGTGTGTCTGTTAAATGTACATCACTACCTATGGTGCTGTTGATCATTTCGTTTGTATGATTTAATTAATGACATATTTAGGCCTTCTAACATTTTAATGTGTAGTATTTCCTTCATCCGCCTATAAAAAGTTTCTATCCACCCTGAACGGTAAGCCCCAGAGCCCTCCCCTGAAGCCTGTCCCCCACCCACATGAAGAACTCATTTCCCTTCATTCACATTTCCACATCACTTAGTGCGTACTTACATCATAGTTCTTAGCACATTGTATTATTGTTATTAAAGTCTGTGTGAGGCGAGCTGTCTGCATCCCGTGTCCCCCAGGCTATGAGCTTTTGAGATCTTATTTACTCTGCCTTAGGTTCTCTGCGCTTGCTCAACAAAAGCGTGCGTGTGGCGTTCAGCTGCATGATCTGGAAAATTTAATAGTGTGGAAACCTCATTTCTCAATAATGTCAATATATGAGGTGTGACTGAAGAGCGGTACATTCTATATGAGATTTGAAGTTGTTGGTTTTATATAAAATGATTAAAATAAATGAAATGATAGAAAAATGTGTTACCTCTTTAGCAGGAAAAATAAAGACTTGGACCCCTATCAGAACTTTAAATTGCACACATTTAAATGTGCAGAAGCATAAATCAGGAATGTAAGAGATGGTAGGAATAAAATCTATAATGTAAAGAGCTGTAGGTTATGTAAGGGAAACAAGAGGGAAAGTAGATGACATTATGGTTCTGTGCACTTTTCAGTGTGATTCCTTAACACTGATAGAGGATTCACAAGCTAGCTGGCTAATAGATTAGCTGAGGTCACAAACATGAAACATATCCAAACATCAGTCTAAGTGATAGCAAAGTTTTACACACACACACACACACACACACACACACACACACGAAGGCAGGACCTTAGGTACAGTGAGTTCCCATATTAGATAATGCGTATTTGCTATTAAATGCACTGAACTAAAAAGTACAATCTATAAGAATTCAACTGCTTCTGAGATTTCCTGAAAATGCTACATAAAAATTTACAATTCTGAAGCTGGAGAGATGGTTCAGTGGTTAAGAGTACTGGCTGCTCTTCCTGAGATCCTGAGCTCAATTCCCAGCAACCCATGGTGGCTCACAACCATCTGTAATAGCATCTGATGCCCTCTTCTGGTATGTCTGAAAACAGCTACAGTGTACTCACATACATAAAATAAATAAATAAATCTTTTTGTAAAAATGTACAATTCTGGTGATAAAAGCTTTAAGAGGTGACATACATTTTGAAAATATAAGAAATAACTATTTTCCTTTCCTACCTCTATTTTAGTTATTTAAGGAACAGCAGGTATATATGCATATGTGCCTATATATAAGAAGCTACATACAATAAATGATTTTGTAGATTTATTTGAATTTTAAAATTACTTTTTTGTAGTGCAATTCTTTCTCTTTTAACTGTGATCATATATTGTGGAATGTGGTTTTTTTACCTTGGTTCTTGTCCCACAGAATTAAAGTCAAATTAGCATGAAAAATTTTTCAATAAAGTAAAGAGAAAATATTAGTTCTTAATTTTCATTGGAGAAAATTCCTTTCATAGCTTAAGAAATACAAGAGAAACTAATTTTTAAATCCTAATATTTTGTCATTCATCCTTACTGAGGAGCAGTTGGGAAGTCTACTCAGCTTATATATATAGTATAAAGTTATTTCCCTCTATCCCTCTCTCTCTCTCTTTCTCTCTCTTTCTCTTGCTTTTTCTTTCTCTTTTTCTTCACATGTGTGTGCAAAAACATCATAATCACACAGAATAATTGGCTTGTATTAGTCAGCTTTCCATTACTACAATGAATAATTGGCTTGTATTAGTCAGCTTTCCATTACTACAATGAAATATTTAAAATAATAGACATATAAATAGAAAAGAATTATTTGGACTCATGATTTTATCAATCCCAGTCCTGATCAAGTAGCCCAATAAATACCACTGGAGCCTTGTATGAAGGAATACATTGTGGTAGGGTCCTGTGGCTGAGCAAAGTACACAGTAGTCATGAGTTGATACATGGACAGACAATGGTAAAGGTTCAGCTTTAAAGACCATGTGCCCAATCGAATAAGGATCTATGACAAACTTCCTATCACCGCTTAGAGGCCTGGAGCACCCAGGGAAACACAACATTTCCATTCTGAAGATCACACCTTTAACATATGGGTCTTTAAGGAACATTTAACCACAAAACTGTAACAGGACCTGAATAAGTTGTCTTTTTATTTTGGTCAATATAAAATTTTGTATTTAGATTCAATCAAAATATTGAACATTCAATCAATATATCTGAAGAAGACCAGATATATTAAAGATTCTTCTGAAAAAAAAAACTTGAGATGTTAAATAACTAAGAATGACTTAATGTCCATTAAAATGCACCAGAGTCCTCGTCAGAAATAATAGTGATGTCAAAATATTAATTCAGATTATACAACTTAGTAGAACCAGGAATAAAAAGAAATGTTTACAACATCCTACCTTCCACTGTATAAAAAAAAATAGTTATAAGTAAAATAAAATTATAGTTATAGAAATATTAAGTAAGTAATGTTCAAAATTCTATTTTCAATTATCACTTAGCTTTGAAAGGTATACCATTATCTAATGCAAAACAGATGGCTTATAGGATTCATTATACATGCATGGCCTGTGCCTTCATTTTGTAAGTAGAACCAGATATTACGGGCCACACTTGAAATTCCATCACTTAATAGGCTGAGACATAGAATCTATAAGTTCTAAACTTGCCTATACTATAGAAGACATTGTAGCTCTAAGAACAACAACAAAAATCAATGATCAAAACACTGCTTTGTCAGTCTTTTTAAAAATACAACTCACCAGTGGCCAACAATTACTGTTAAAAAAATGACACAGATCTTTCTGACTTCTTATTTGTGCTCTTAAAATAGCAGTGCATATACAGCAAAACTTATTAAAATGATTCTCCTTTATTGGTGTTCCATGGGATATTAATAAGTGCTATACATCTAAAACTCAGTTAACAAACAATTCTGAAGAAGGCCAGCTAAAAAAATTTGTTTTACCCTTGAGATTTTTTTATGATGCACTTTTCTTTATTTTGCAAGGTTTTTTCCTTTCTTTTTTTATTAGATATTTTATTTACATTTCAGATGTTGTCCCCTTACCTCATTTTCCCTCCTGCCCAGGAACCCCTTATTCTATCCTCCTTCCTCCTGCTTGTATGAGGATGTGCTCCCACCGACACCACTCTCCCACCTCCCCAACCTCAAATTCCCTCACACTGGGCATCCAGCCTTCATGGGATCAAGGATCTCCTCTCCTACCTATGCCCAACAAGGCCATCTTCCCCTACGTATACAGCTGGGGCCCTGGGGCCCTCCCTATGTGCTCCCAGGCTGATGGTTTAGACCCTAGAAGCTCTGGTTGGTTGGTATTGTTGCTCTCCCCATGGGGCCACAAACATTTTCAGTTCCTTCTGTCTTCTCTCTAACTCCTCCATTGGGAACCCCTTGATTAGTTCAATGGTTAGTTGTAAGCATCCACCTCTGAATATGTCAGACTCTGGTAGACCTCTAAGGAGACTGCTATATCAGGCTTCTGTCAGCATGCACTTCCTGACATCCACATCAGTGTCTACCTTTGATGACTGCACATGGGATGGATACCCAGGTGGAACCAGACGGCCCCTCCTTCAGTTTCTGTCCCACACTTTGTCACCATATTTGTTCCCTTGAGTATTTTGTTACTCCTTCTAAGAAGGACCGAAGCACCCACACTTTGGTCTTCCTTCTTCATGAGCTTCATGTGGTCTGTGAGTTGAATCTTGGGTATTGCTAGCTTCTAGGTTAATATCCAATTACCAGTGAGTGAATACCATGTGTGTTCTTTTGTGACTGGGTTATCTCATTCAGGATGATATTTTCTAGTTCCATCCATTTACCTAAGAATTTCTCAAATTCATTTTTCTAATAGCTGAATAATACACCATTGTATAAATGTACCACATTTTCTGTATCCATCCCTCTGTTGAAGGACATCTTGGTTCTTTCCAGCTTCTGGCTATTATAAATAAGGCTGCTATGAACATCATGGAGCATATGTCCTTGTTGTAAGTTGGAGCATCTTCTGGGTATATGCTCAGGAGTGGTATAGCTGGGTCCTCAGATAATGCTATGTCCAGTTTTCTGAGGAACCACCAGACTTATTTCCAGAGTAGTTGCACCAGCTTGCAATCCCATCAACAATGGAGGAGTGTTCCTTGAGACCTTTTTAACTGTGTGACTTTCTGTTTCACATCATGAGCCTTCTACAGGTTGTCAAAGGTATTTGACCTTAGCTTTTTTATCTTCATTGAGTATTGTGAGAGACTAATAGAATGTTCTTTGGGAAACGATTACAATTAGAACATCAAGAAAAACCTAAACAATGGAGAACTATAAAGAGTTATCAAGATAAAGAGTGACTAAACACAGAACCTGAAGTAACTTACCAAAGGACATAGAAGTTCCCCACAAAAAAGTTCTGACCTTGTGAATGGAAGCTACCAACAGATGAAAAGTATCTGGTTTATAACATGTCAGCTGTTCAACAAAGATAACTAACTAAAAGATCTCTGTGTTATATTAAAGGCCAGAGAACATGTTTAAGGCCCTTCTATAGTTTATACTTGGTGGTTCATTTCCATCAATCCATTATCAGTGACATTTTCAGACATTTAATATTTGATCTCTCATCTTGTTCTCACGAAGTTCTCAAATACCTTTAAAAAGGATGTATACTGGTTGTCTGCCAGATTCTAATATAAGGAGAACCATCTTTATTCAAAATACATATAACTAATTATATATTATCCCACCCCTTACCTAGCAAACCAGTCCTTCTCTAATTTACAGAACTCTATGCTACTTAAATAATTTTATATAAAATTGTGTGTTGGTATAATAAAATGCAAATTTTCTTGACTGAAAGGCAAATTGACGAAATGAGACAAACAACCAAGAAAGAACATATGGTGCCATTTTGTACACTTGGTCAGTAGTAGAATATTCTGTAAAACATAGGAGGAATTTTTAATATTTAATTATTCATTTCTTTTCATTTATATACCTATTTTGAAATTTTTATTCATGTATATATGTGTGTTTGTATGCACATACATATCAGGTGCCAAAGGAGGTCGGTCAGAAGAGAGATTCAGTTACAGTTAAAGGTGGCCGTGGGCTGCCTGACATGGGTGCTAGGAGCCAAATTATGGTCCTCTACAAGACAGAGCTTTCAACTGCTGAACCATTTCACCAGCTCCTTATTCTTACTTTGCAATGTTCTTTACCTGACTCAGAATCTCCCTTTACCACACCCCCCCAAAAAATGTTGTAAATTACATAAGCCATCAATGGCTTTTTAACTAAAATTCAGTCCTTGTTAGGATAGTCAATAAAAAGTCAATATACCTATTGGCGTACTCCTTGATGATCTGATATATGCTAATCTTAATTGTTTCGTTTTCGAAGCGCTGGTTGCTCTTGTCCTTGTAAATCCGGAATTCAGCTGCTGTCACCGCTTCTCCATGTGGAATCTGGGTCAGATCAAACCGAAATTCTTTGTAATGCCTTCTTTGATGAGAAAAGTCCTTGTCTCTTTCAACTGAAAACAAAAAATAAGGAATGAAGAAAAATGTTAGCTCCTTATAAAATATGGCAATCAATGAAAAATTCTCCACCTTTAAAAATGAGAACAAGCAGGATAGTATAAAACTGTGAAAACACTAAAACCACAGACTCATACATGTTTCCAGTTAAAGGAAATTCCACAAACCAATAGCCTTTTGGTTCAAATGCAATATAACTGTCTGGTTTTATACAAATTCCTGAATCCTAAATGGAAAGAGTATCCAAAGATGTTTTTTAAAGTGAAGGTTCTAAAGTGACTGCCAATACCCATCAAGAACCAGAACACGGGTTTCGTACCGGAGTAAAAATGATGTTACAGAAGCCTGCAGAGTTTCAAGTGAAGTCAGAGGAAAGGCACAGAGCAGGGGTCGGGGGAGGACTAAGGGTCTGTCACACAGGACATTCTGTGTCATTTTTGAAGGCGAATAAATGAAGCAAGTTCTTTTTCTGATTTAAAGCAAATTTATTTTTAGCTGATCCATAAAAATGGAATTTATATTCATGTGATGCTTCAACTGTGTAATCCTGAGGTAAACGCTGTCTAATGTTTCAGTCAGGCTAAACGCATGTGCTCTAATGGAGATCATTCCTTTACAGCAAAACACGGAAGTTCCTTCCTCCAGCTTTATGAAGCATATACTAAACAAGACTCACTCTTTCTTCTGTGGGACTATGTACCAGAACAGCTTTCTCCACCTGGCTGCAATGTAGACCACAAAAAAGATCACTTCTGAAGTGACTTCCCCCATGAGAGCTGTGTGTTTGCTTGTTTGTTTGTCTGTCTTTTTTTTTGTTTGTTTGTTTTGTTTGTTTGTTGTAAGAATGAAATTTCTTTCCTCTATTCTAAGGCTCTTTTATGGATGATGGCTCTGGTGACATACAACATCTCCAGACCTCTGTCCTCAGAGTGAAGTGAGAAGCCAGTTCTCCCCTCTTAACTACCTTTCTACCACATGGGGGAAAAAAAAAAAAGATAGAGCTCTCCTGCGCATAGTAAAAAAAAAAATGCTGAAGGATTTAGAACAATACATTTCAAATACATTGTAACATGATTTGACTTAGTATACTGTCTGACAGTTTCTAGTGGCTATCACAGCGATCATAATGAGATAATTACATAGAAGATTCATTAGGGACATCCACTGTTATTTAATAGCTTAGTTTACCTGGTTTTTTGAATTTTCAAAATCTTAATTACTTAGGAATGAGATAGTGTTATGAAAAAACTGCTGTAATACACAGTATCCAAGGCATTTTATAATTACCATCAACAGTAATTTTAACATTTTACAATTTGTTTCATTCCTAAAATTTTATTACAAAAAGGTTAAAAAAAACATACATACACACATATGCATGCATGCATACATACATACACACATACATCCAAGTGCTAGACTTATAAATTTAAAAAATTGTGTTAGGGTACAAAAACCTCTTTGGATTAGTTGACATGATTCTGATACTGTTGTAAGTATTCAGAACTTGGGGATCAAAGGTAGAGAATGGTTTACAGTTGGTGGAAGAAGATCGTGACTATCCAGTTATGACACTGAGGAATTGAAGCATCGAAATGTTTGTGCCCCAAAGCTAGATGAGAGCCACTTCTGAAACGAGTCATGACTAAAACACATAGCACTCCTTGTCTTCCTTATCCAATGGAATCTTGTGTTTATTTCCCACCAAAGTAGGTGATTTAGGAATTGAGGGGGCCTCTGCCTACCTGTAGCTTGGGCACTTGATTAAACTCCTAAAATAAGACGTTGAGACTTAGAGCCATTCCTGTTTAACGCAGCTTGCCGGAATGTTGACTTTTGGCTATATAACTCGCACTACCGCTACTTAACATTTTAGTGAAGTGTGTTCTCTTAAAATATCATTATCTTATTACTAACAAAGACCTATGCCCAGGAAGTAGAAGCACTTCTCTAAATGAGGCAAATGAGGCTATTTTAGAAGGTTGTTCAGATTCATACTTCCTGCCAGCGATCGTTTCGATAGGGCTTTTCCCCGCTTTCCCTCGGTCCACCCACTCCTACCTCAGAACATGGCAGGTGTAATGGCAGAAAACGCCAGCTAACTGGGTGGCTAATCACTGAAAGTGCATTTCTGAATGTTAAATTTGACACAACTTTTGTTTTGAGAGAACTAAATTAAGCTAACTGTATTATTATTTTCTTATATATAGTTTAAATCAATGGATGGTGATACTGTACCTTGACAATAGTTAAGTAGCGTTTATCTGGCATAAACTAATAACAATCTGCTGTGCGAAACTTCAGCTCAGGTGATATTCCTCGTTTTGAACATGGAGGAAACAAAGAGTGCCATGAAACTCGTTTCCTCCGTGGTTGCTAAATGCCAGGACCAACCTTCATTGTATATACTATTATTCTTTCCTGTTTTATTAGTAAGGGAATAAAATCTTAAATTAACAACTCTAAAGAATTTTGTAAAGGGAAGGTTTGATTCAACCTCATGTGCTAAATAAACTGGAAGTCAACTGATATAAAATGCTTAAAGTTGCTACCTGTCCCAGTTCATCTAAATATTTACTGCTTTGCTATAGAAAGTCTATGTATTTATCTAAGTAACCCCCTCCCTGTAGACCCTGTGTAAATAGTTCTATATATGACGATAAGCAGCCATGGGACATTCACAAATATGTTTACTCCATTCTACAAAGAGGCAATATCTAGTATTCTAAATTATAACAGTCATTAATCAAGTTTTATTGAAACTTAAGTCAAAGCTCATACCATAATCCTAGATATGAGAGCTGATATGTAACCATCATAGAATCCATTCTTAAGTATGCATTCCCAAGCTGCAGATAATTTGTACTAATGTTAAATAAGACATCTACTGTTCTAGAGTCTAGTCTGTTTAGCCCTCTAGAAGACAAACTTTCAGAGGTTAATAAAATTTGTGTTAAGTATACCACACAGAATCAAGTTGCATTGTAAATGTTTCTATATTCTCTGATCAGAACAGCAATAGAAATTCCAGGGGACATTGAGGCTAGTGATGGAAGAAGACCTATTTATATGGACTTCAACACCAAATGATGTGCCCCCAACATGATAATTTAGGTTCCTGCAAAGAGTCATTCTAGAAAGGTGGTAAATATTAATACCTTTACATTGAAAATAAGAAATTGGCTAATGACAACAAGGCGGTAACAAGTGTCTGCCTTCCAAACATCACTCTATAACTTTCAGAAATCCAAGTAAAGACATCCAGCACCACACGTGTGTTGGATATTCATTTTG
This sequence comes from Rhabdomys pumilio, assembly GCA_030674055.1. Taxonomy (NCBI): domain Eukaryota; kingdom Metazoa; phylum Chordata; class Mammalia; order Rodentia; family Muridae; genus Rhabdomys; species Rhabdomys pumilio. The sequence continues at coordinate 80,688,055 of JANHMN010000007.1, forward strand.
TTGGATAATTTTATTTTGAATTTTAACTACTTTCAATTTTAAAATAATTCCCCAGCTGGATTTCTCCGTACTTCTAAGTTCTTCATGAGATTCCTTTGAAAAATCAAAATCCCCAAAGTAGTCTTTCTTAAACAGAAGTATACATACAATTAATATTCTCAAATGTAAGCTTCTTAAAGGCAAAGTCTTACCTTTTCATGTTGTGAAATTTTGGTAAATATTAAGCATTTTAATGGATCACAATGCATTGTATGTTAAATGGTTTGGAAAATTGAAAAAGGAAAAGTAAGCAAGAACAGAAATTAGAAAGTCTTATTCTGCTGTTAGCTTTTATATTCGTATTATACTAAATATTTTGTTTCGTCTGCTCCTTCCTGTGCTTGTTGAATCAACTAAATGCAAAGTATTGCCTCAACCTTTCATCCTATCATTTTTAATAAAATCAGTTTTACTGGAACAAAAAGATCAAATCATTATAAAATCCATAATCCTATTTTGCTGAGGAAGGGGAGTTTTTTCATCTATACAATCCACGCTAAAGCTCAGGAAATATTAAAGAAGATGTGGAAAGAACATAAGATCACAACAAAGACAGAAGGGGAGGGGAAAAGGAAGGGGAGGGCTGGAACACACATGACTTTTGCCATGTGTGTCTGTTGGTGCTGAGGGTTAGCAGAAGCAGAGGCAACTGACTAAGGAAGAACACACTTCCAAGGAGACATCACTGAGGAGCTTGGAGAAAGTTTGGAATCTCAAAGGCCCAGTTCATAAAATATTCGAACTTTTATAGGGCATTTGCATAGATGTCTTAGCATATTCTGTCTCTTACATATTGGCCCCTTGGCTAGGTTTCCAGCCGTCTTTGCCAATAAGTATCCGCCATAGGCCACTTTTGAACACTATGCCTTTCTGGACCTTATTCTCTGCCCCACTCTTCTGTCTCGATTCTAACTTCCAGGACTGTACTGCATTGACCGTAACCACATTAAGGAACACAGACATTTTCCTAGCTCCTCCAGGACACCAATGAATTGCAAGAATTAAATCACTGTTTGCTTTGTCTTCTTCAAGTCACTACAGACTAAAACTATGAATGCTGTGAGGATGTTTCACTCTTAAACACACAAAGATACACACAAAACTGGGCACTTGGACACCCTGTTCAGGGCACCCTACCACTCCCTGAGGATTTAAACAGCAAATGTAGGTTGATGACAAGAGAAATATTTCCTTCACTGGAGAAATACCTACAATCCTGTAAACAAACTCTAACCTATAAGCTCCTTGCTCCTATAAACAACCTTAATACCCTGATGAAACTCATTTGGTCATTAGGTGGATGGGAGAAAGAAAAAAAAGACAAGAAAGGGCTGGAGAGATGGCTATGTGGTTAACAGTGTTTGGGGGTTTTGTGGAGTTTGGTTCATACAACCATGTTGGGTGGCTCACAATTGTCTTTAACTTCAGCTACAGGGCATCAAGCAACCTCTTCTGGCCTCAGAAAACACTACTTCCATGCACAAACTCTCACACAGACACACACGTACACATATATGTATTGTAAGTATAGGTATATATGTGATATATGTGTGTGTGTGTGTGTGTGTGTGTGTGTGTGTGTGTGTGTGTGTGT
>JANHMN010000007.1:80689697-80700082 GCA_030674055.1 Rhabdomys pumilio
TGTGTGTGTGTGTGTGTGTGTGTGTGTGTGTGTGTGTGTGTGTGTGTTTTATACATATAAGCATAAAAATAAAATAAAACTTTTATTAAAAGGCATAAGAGTATAGAGAAAGACATGAATGTCAGGAGGAAGATGAAGATCAGTCAGAGTTGGAGGCGCACTCAGAAGGGAAATGAGGTAAATATGACTGATAATATATGTCATATACATGTACTAAAATGCCATACTGAAACCCATTATTATGTTTAATTAGTATATGACAATAAAAGCATAAAAACTCTTAATTAATGACAATATGCATAAAACATATCCATCAATGGATTTAACTCATTGAAGTCAAACTCAGATTTGTCAGAGTAAATTCAGGAACTCATAATACAACACCATGCTCTAGTGGAGACCATTTCTTTCCCCAAACTTAGACATATTATTTATTTTGTATGAAGCAAAATTGAAACTACTAGGAGAAAAATATAACTACATCTGAAGCCCATTGTATCATTGTATTGAAATAAAACTCCATTTAAAGCCCATTGATCCAGTCAGCTCCCCTATGGTCATTTTATTGGAAAAGAGCACTGAGTACTTATAAATGATTGTATCTGATGATATATGTCAAAATTCAGCAGAGAGCATTTGTCTAACAATCATGTATTGGCTCTACTTTGTGACACATTCTTCTTCTGTTACCTTACCATTTGTCTCATAGGCATGTTTCAAATTGAAAACAAGGCCCTGGTATGGTGTATGATGGAGTACCCTGCGTGTTCCAATGGACAAGGCTATGTAGGCAATTGCACATGGTAGCATGAGGAATTACCAATAAATCTATCAACATAGAATTGTTTATTTGAGCTCATGGATCTTTTAAAAATTCTAATGATTTGATTTAATGAGCACACACACACACAAATCTATCAAAAACGTGATAAAACATGACCTGTCAAGTCAGAATCACCACATAAGTCAGAATCAGAATCATTCAGCTTCTTGCTTTTATATATGCTCCAAACATTTTTATGTACATAAAATTCCAGAACTCAAATCTTGGTGGTAATGCAACAGAAAGCTTAACTACATTAGTATACCAATATACATAATTTCATATTATATCTGGCTTTAAAGCCAAACATTTAAATGTGATGATATAAAAGTGTATAGAGGTAAAATACAAATCAATAGATTCATACTCCATGATAAAATGAGCTTATAATACAAGACTGCTTTAAATTATTTTTACACTTATTTATTGTATTGTATGTATGTGATTGTTTTATGTGCATGTGTTCATATGTATCATGTACATGGCTGGTGCCAGCAGAGGACAAAAAAAGGGACTGGATCTCCTGGAATTAAAGTTATGGGTGATTGTGAGCCATCATGTGTGTAAGAACCAAACCCAGTCTTGTAGGAGCAATTAGTTTTCTTAATTACTGAGCCATCTCTACAAATCTCACTGCTGCCACCACACTTTTGAGACAGGGCTCACTGTGTACACCAGGTTGGCCTCAGCTCAGGCCTCTGCTTGGCCTTTGCCTCTTAATGCTAGGATTAAGCTTCAGATCATACTGTAGCTTAAAACTGTAAATTGTCAGAATTCTGAAATAAATACAAAGCTGCTTCTCCTCAAGATACACATGCCAAAGACATTTTTTGTTGAGATAAATGTATTCTCAAAACAGGTACCTTGCCTAATGATTTCAACACTGATGAAACTGGAAAAAAAAATGTGCCGTGGTCTAATTATTCTTATGTCTATAATAACTGATGACTGAAGTTGATTGATGGACAAGAGATAACAGCTTATTAATAATTTATCTGCAGTTTTAGAAAAATACATCCTTGGACAGTCTGTCTTACTCATGAGCTACACCTGAGAAGACAGAAAAACCATGGATAGCTGCAAGCCCTCGACAGCATTCTCCAAAAGGATGGCCAGATGTTAAAAGTATGGAGGAGACAGTGTAAAGCTGATGTGTGAATGCTAACCTGCATGACTTTTCAGAATCCCTCCCTTGGTCCACTGAGAAGTATAAACTGGGCCCTGTAAAGACCTGTGTGTTAGTAAATGAATGCATCGTTTATATGAATGGACAATCATTCCAGAGGTGAGGCAAACTTCATATTATAGAGCCCTTGAAGCTTCTTAGCACCACTGTGGTGTGTGACTCCAAGTATTAGTTGTCTCCTTAAATGTTGCAAAGTACACTTTCAGTTGGTATTCATATTTCCTAATGTTTATATTCCTAAATGCTCATGACTACATGTACCTTTGGGCTTTTCCACATACACCCATAAACGCCTACACCATAAGCTTTGGCTCATTCCCTGACTAGCTTGTAACTTATATAACCAATCCAACTTCCTTTGAGTCCAGGGCAAATCTCCCACCTCTGACTATCTCCCAGAATTCCAATCTCTCTACAGGAACTCCCACCTTCTACTTCCTGCCTTTTGCTAATAGGCCATTAGCTTTTTATTGATTCCACAGAATGCACAAGAAATAATCAAATTTATTAAATTTAGATAAATGTAATTTTGAAAAGCCACATTTATTAATGGTCTAATATTTATGTAATATTTTGTTTTAAAACTTTTAACAATTTGGAAGCACGAGTGGTTAATCTTAAGGAAGAAAAGGGTTGGCAGTGGCTGTGTTCCACAGTAATTTAGAATACTTTAATGATAGACTATAAACATCCATTATTGTCTCAATAATTAATCATAAACAGTGAAGGCAATAAATAAACTGGTGATTGGTTTAGTAAAATGAATATGATTCAAATTTTGCTTCTTCTTTCTATGTGAACCAACAAGGTAGCATCTTTATTTTCTTCCCATAATTTAGGTAAAATATGAACTTCTTCAGCACTAAAATGCTAGTTAATTATAAAACAAAGAATAGTCTCTAGGTCTTACAATTCCTTATTTGGTATTCTTTGCATTAAGCCTCCTGAAGTTATTGTGTTATTGTTTGCTTAGTTTTTGAGTTTTTGACATGACTTGCCCAAAACTTGTGATCTTCCTGCCCAAGGCTCAGGGATTATATATGTAAGCCATCCCTTCCTGTCCATACAGTTAAATCTAATTATGATAACTAATTCTGACTGGTAAAATTTTCCAAGGCCAACATTTCTACATGTTCATGTCATTTTTATCACTCTCCCTCTTCTATGCATTTAGCCTTTTCCTCCTCTTTGTATCAACTCCCATGACCCAGCAAAATTCTGAAAACATTTTTATGTGAACAAAGTTGTGTTTATTGACTTTTTTCAATATATGTAATGGGTAAATGATGTAGGGACAGGAATATTAGAAGGAACTCATGGTTGTATGACAGATGATTTGTGACAAGATTCCAGGATGATGTTTGTTTTGTTTTGTTGACGCTGTCTGGGCAATATAAGCCAGGCTGACCTCAAGCTCATGATGATCCTGGCTTAGCCTCCTGAAGGCTGACACTACATATGTAAGTGACTTGGCTCAACTCAATTACTACTTCCCTTCTAGAAGAACAGGTGATTTTACCATTTGACATGATAATTAGACAGACACAGTAGAGCTACAGTTGGTAAGGAAACAATACCTTGTACTATAATCTACAATGGGATGTGATGCATAATCATTTTGAGATATGATCAGTGCTCTCATCCTTAATCTGCTTAGATATAGTTGTGAAGTGGTCTTGTTCTTGTCTTCCCCCTCATTATCACAGAGGACTTTTGCTCAGTGCTGTTGTTCCGTGGTTCTATTTTCACTCACCTGAACTATGCCAGTGCCTCCCAGCAACTTCCATCTGAGCTACAGATCCAGGCTAAGTTCTTAACCCATGCCACTGCTTCCTGTTTCTCACTCTCCTCACTCATATTGCTTATCCTAAAATAGCTACTGTGTACAATGTATGCATTCAGTTATAAAATAATCACTCCTGACATGTTCTAAAGCAAACCTTAATAGTTAAGCAGACAAAGGAATCCGAAAAGAGCCCAGAATGATCAAGAAGAATGGTCTTTTCAAAGTGTTGTCATAAAGATAACATGCTATTTTTTTCATATATAGTAGGAAGAAAAGAGGAGGTAAAGATAGAAGAGGAAGAGAGGGAAGAGGAAAAAGGGAGGGAGGGAAGAAGGCATAAAGGCAGGAAGGAAGGGATGCAGGGAGGGAGAGAGAGATGGAGGGAGGGAGAGACTGAGAGAGGAAGGGAGAGAGGGAGAGGATGGAGGAAGAGTTCTCATCAAAAAAAAAAAATCTCTTTCTTCTTGCATTATGTTATCTGCCTTATACCTATCACGTGAGTAAATTGCTCAAGAGATGTGTCTGTTTTCTCTACATTGCTGCTATCTTGATATGGTTCTTGATTTACACCAATAGTAAATGGTCAATAAAAGTTAACTATCTGAATACTGGTTTCTTTATGTAGAATAAAGTTTTGTTAACTAAGGAAAATAATAATGTGGGCTGTGTTTCTTTTTCATTTTGTTATTGTACAGTTAAAGAAAACTCAGACTAGAATTCTATGCTAGTAGACACAAAACAATAATATTTACTAGGCACCCTCTCTCAATACTTCATGGCTACAAGAGGGCCTACAGAGTGTTGCCCAGAAATATCAGTGCACTGAAACTTACTAACTCCCTAAAGGATACTCATTATGTGATTTTTAAATGTAGTCTACTGTATTAAAAATATTTTCTTCTTATGATGTGAATATTTTATAAAGATAATTATTAATTAGAGATTAAAGAAAATATTCATATTTATGGATTAAATACTTATATCAATACTAATATTAAAGTTAATGTTGAATAATAAAAAATTGACTTTATTAGCAAATTTTATATAATAAAAATGGTTTCATGATAATAAATGACTATATTTACTCTAAGTAAGGAACTGTGGTATCAATATGTAAAAAAATATTTGAGAACAGCACAAAGGCACAGCTTTCTTATAGGCACCTTTTAGTAAATGTTTACCGAGTTTAGTTCTCACAGTCTGTCTGATGGAAAAACTGGATCCTTTTATAAATTACCCGGCTCTTGAGATCACCAATATGATTCCATTGAATTTCACAGAATGACCTTGAGAAGTTTTAAAATACAAACATTCCATTTTTTTGGATATTTTATTTATTTTCAGTACAAATGTCATCACCTTTCTCCATTTCTCCTCCCTAGAAATGCCTATCCCATCCCCCCTCCTTCTTTTTGCTTTTATACCATTTTAATTACATGCACGTATTAAGGTCAGTTCTAGGTTGAGGAACTAGCAATACAATAGATGCAAATAGTCAAGGAACAAGCAAGACAATAAACACAAATAGTCAAAGAAAAAACAGGGCATTAAACCCAATTACGTGAACACTCCCATGATCACTGTTTCTAAGGGCTTATCAGGGTGACCAAAGTATCTGAGCCAACTTCCCTGTCCTAGCCCAAAGTCATTTTTGTGTCTGAAGCCTACTTCCTTGTTCTAGCCTAAAATTAAGACTCCTGCCTGAAATTACTTCTTTGCTACTTCTTTGTTACAACATTCCACTTATAACCAACCAAAAAGGATATGGCTTATAGTAAAGTCTTGCAGAACAAAAAATGTTGCTTTACGTCTTGAAAATGGTAGGATAGGGGTTTATCCATAGTGAATGTTTGTGATTGTCTGACAAACACAGATAAAATGTTTAGTGAGTTTTCCCCTAAAACCACTCTGTAGTTTCTCTAATAATCTGATATTGTAAAGACAGAGTGAAAACATGGTATGGGTGAGTATGGAGAAGTATCTGACTTAGGATTCATGCTTGGTTACAAGGGTCATGAGTCACAAGACCTAGTAACAATTTGTTAGTGTGAAAAGTTAGACATATAATTCCACCCTCCTAGACAGTTCTTTCTCAATCCTGAACTTCACTCTTGCTTCCTTTGGTTACAATTCAGAGATGAGGTGCTTTGCATACTTTATGTCTTTAATAGACTTTCCACACCACACTTTTACTATATGCAGCACTTATTTAGGAAAAAAATAGAAACATTTTACTTACACCTCATGGAAAGAATCCTTGAAAACAATAAATAGATCACAATGCTATTAAATGTGTTCAAAATCTCTCTATAGGGGATAAAGGAAGTAAGTGTAAGACAGGGTTTCTTTTTTTTTTACATTAATTTTTTTATTGGATATTTTATTTACATTTCAGATGCCATCCCCTTTCCCCATTTCCCCTCCCTAGAAAACCCCTATCCCGTTCCCCCTTTTCCATTTTGCTTTTATACAATTTTTTTAAATGTTAATCAAAGGCTTTATAAGTATGGTAATGCTCAATCAGAAGTGTAACCCAATACCCAACCTAGATATATAAACTATCTTTGACTGGTGGAGACACATAAACATCAGCCTCCACGCCCCCTCTCTCTTTCTCTCTCATTACTGAGCTTCTCCTCTACTTCATCTTCTCCTCTCCTTACTCCATCTCTTCCTCTCGGTGCTCCTTCCCCCTTAGCTCCTCCTACATATCACCCTTCCTGTTAAAATAAAACTTTTCTCTCAAAATACAATTAGAGCATAATTATTCCTATTTGTACCAGTGAGGTACAAGATAGTCTTAATACCCAGTCCATCATTTTGTTGACTAACCAGAACCTCTGTCGTCTCTCTTGACTAAAACACTTAGTTTTGAACCTGGCTTTTTTCTTGGCTTTATAATGAATGTCAGCTGAAAACCATCCACTCAGATCTTTTCTCTCAAAGTAAATAGCCAGGATTGCCTATGAGACTATAAGTCTTAAACCCCGTCAGAAATCCAGAATGACTGAGTTAACTGAAGTTATGGGAAGCACTAAGCATAGCTTCTAAAACTTAGCCAATTTTTAGAGACCGCTGAACACCTGGACAGCCCCTATACTACTGAACGTTGGAGCATCAAATCTTCAACCTTCTGGCCCAGACTCATCTGACAGACCTAGTGCTGCAGAATTATTAAGGGCTGATTACTCAAGACAGAGTTTCTATAACTAAAGGGTACAATATCTTTTAGATAAGCAAACAAACAAATGCCGTTCTCAGATTCGATGCTTCAATGGTTAAATCTGTCTGATAACACTCATGGAGTTTACTCAAGCTCAACTTACAATTCAGGCTGATATTTTTTTAAAATATACTGTGTGTTTTCAGTGAAGTCGGGCACAGTGACTGTTCTCACTGACATCCAAAGTTCACAGTGTAACATCCCTGTCATGGGAAAGACGTTCTAAAGAGATTTACATGTGCCCTACTTTTGGATAGTGTTTAAGTAAACCAAAGGATCCCAAAGAATTAAAATTTCCCTCAGTATACCATTGCTGGGGGGGAGAAGGAATGGATCCCTGGTGTAAGCAGAAGAGAAACTAGCTAGCCTTAGAGGAAAAGATTTTATACACTTATGACACTTACACATTTGTCTCGCGTCTCATCTTTTCTATCAAACTGTTAAACTTCTGCATCAGTGGTTCTCAACCCATGGGTCACAACCCCTTTGGGGGGCCACATATTAGATAACCTGTGTATCAGATATTTACATTACAACTCATAACAGTAGCAAAATTAGTTACAAAGTAGCAACAAATTAATTTTATTGTTGGGGACCAGCACAACATGAGAAACTGTATTGCAGTGTTTGGAAGGTTAATTACCACTAGTCTACAGAAAAGACAGAAAAACTAGATGTCCCTCTTCTGGGCTTGGCCAAACTTAAAATAAATCCAGTTTTCTTATCCATTTATTTCCAATTTTCTTTCAGGAAGCTATAGGCTTATAAATCTGAGTGTCTTATTGAACCTAAGTGGCAATAAAGGTCAAATGACTTGTTTTTATGCTTTCTAAAATAAGGAATAAAACTGTAGGAGTGAGGGCTGGGGAGACGGCTCAGTAGACAAGATGACTCACAACCATCTGTGATAACTCCAGGTCCTGGGGCTCTGACACCACCTCAGGCTTCTGTGGGCACCAGCCGCATATATGGTTGCTCATACACACAAGAAAAATATACTTACACATATAAAATTAAATTAAACAGTTTCTAAGATATATACACTGTAAGAACATATTAGGAATGAATGCTCTCAGATGTAGGAGTACTCACTTCTTACTTCTGTTTAGCAAACATCACTAGTGGATGCAGATGGTAGTACATACCCGCCCTAACTCCTACCCCAGACTGTAAGGCTGCACAGCACTTCTGACAGCCCCACTTGTATGCCTGCAGCTCCTACTTCAATCCCTGACTCACGGTGACTGTTCTATGCGCATGTGTGGTCTGGAGTTGGGATGTCTTTTCATGTAACAGTGGTGAATTGAGACAGAGCTTTTCAATCACCTTTGCTTACGTCAACTGGTTCATGCCTCAGAAAATAGCATTATTCCAAATATATTCATCCCCTTCCCCTTTCTTTTTTTGGAAATTTTCAAATAAACAATGATTGCTTAGACAGAATCCTTATGCCATATATATACATATATATGTGTATGTGTATATGTATATGTATACGTATACGTATATGTATATGTATATATATTCAGCTTAACACTATGTTGTTACTTAATAATATATTCTAACCTGGTAGAATAATTATGATTCCTTATGGCTTTATTACATTTAAATAATAAAATAGAAAGAAAAATTAATTGAAAGAATGTGTTTCTTTTATGTTAGAATAATTAATAAAATTTGAGATAATTTACAGAATAGTTTATAAATGATAAGATGGTTTGAAAATAATCTATTCCTTATGTACTCGTTAACTGTCCTTTATATATACATAAAACACCTAAGTTAATTTTTTCACGGTATATGCGTGATGTATTCAAATTTTTCATAATTATACCTTTTAGACTTCCTTTTAAATTATCAAAAAGTTTGTTTATTAAAAATGTGGGGTTTTTTCCAAACAACTCTAAATGAGATGTCTCTATCAAATTCTTCCCCTTAGAGCTCAGGAAACCACACAAAGAGGAGGCAGAAAAGTATGGGAACAAGAAGGAACAAAGGAAACTAGAACAAGGCCCTCAGCATCAACAGGACAGCGCTCATACAAACTCACAGAGACTGAAACCAGAAGCACAGAACCTACAGGGGTCTGCACCAGATCCTCGGCATACGTATCACAGCTTTCTGCCTAGTGTTTTTATGGAACTCCTGAGTGTATGAACAACTGAGTGTATGGGCCTCTGATTCATATGCTTGCTCTTGGGGCTCTTTTCCTTCTGTGCTTCACCTTGTCCGGCCTCGATGTGATGATTTTTGTTTTATCTTATTACATTTTATTTTGTCATATTGGTTGCTTTCTCTTAAAGGCCTGCCTGTTCATTTCCAATAAGAGACAGAAGGGAATGGATCCGGAGGGGAGAGAAGGTGGGCGGAGAACAGGGGGACTGTGATTGGTATATAGTATATAAAACAAAATCTATTTTCAATAAAAAGGAGGAAAATAAAAGAAAAATGCCAAAAAAGTACAGTTTTGTGACTTACTTGTTTAACTATTTCCGCTTGTATTGAGAGTGAGCATTTGTTGTTTCGGTTCTTATATTTAAAAATGGGAGCTGGGGTACATAATATGTGACACGGGTAACAGCTCTTCATAGCGCATTTGTTAAAGATTATGAGTGAGATGAATCACTGCATCAGTATTAGAAAATATTTCTCTAATTTGAGGCCAACTTCATAACAGTTTAATACAAATACACCAGATATCAGAATCAGTAAAAAACCCATTTGATTGCCTTACATCTTTTTTTTTCAATTTATTTTTATAAATTTATCTTCTTTATTTACATCTCAAATGTTCTTATCAAATGACACTACACCATGAAGAGGGCAAAGGAATCCTCACTGGCTGATCTGGTTACACGTTCCCAGGCACTTCTATGCTGGGATTTAAGGTTAACCAAAAAATACAAAGTTCATCTGTGCCTTGTCTTCCTATATATTCAAACTTATTATGTCTGGAATCTCTGATCCAACTCCATATCAATAATCAGAAAATACATTTTCTGACACTGTTGTTGTTGGAGTTATAAGTATTCCTTATGTTATTTAATATTAATCCAACTAATGTATATATATTATTACATAGACACTTGAGTTCGGTAGCAGAATTGTTGAGTATATTTCATGTGTTAAGAAAGCCTGTTGTAACTGGGCAGTGGTGGCACACGCCTTTAATCCCAGCACTTGGGGGGCAGAGGCAGGCGGATTTCTGAGTTCGAGGCCAGCCTGGTCTACAGAGTGAGTTCCAGGACAGCCAGGGCTACACAGAGAAACCCTGTCTCAAAAAACAAAGCCAAAAAAAAAAAAAACTGTTGTAGCCATACCACAAGGGAGGGAGGGAGGGAGGGAGGGAGGGAGGGAGGGAGGGAGG
>JANHMN010000007.1:80704441-80715654 GCA_030674055.1 Rhabdomys pumilio
TTACTTACTTACTTACTTACTTACTTACTTACTTACTTACTTACTTAATGGTAATTTATGATTGGATATTTTTCATTTTAATGAAATCCAATTATTTATTTTTAAAAAGGGTATTCTGGTCTGTGTCATGAAGACAATTTTGTGTTTTTGTTTCTGAGGCATAATAGTTTGAGCATTCAATGTAGTACTATAATCTGTCTCCAACCTACACACACAGTAGAGAGTAGTGGTGGAAAAGCATTTCTTTCTCTGTGTTTTGTTCAGCTGTGGCACCATCATTTGTTAACAAGAGTTTCTTTGACACATGCAAGTTTCTTTCCTCCTTGAGCTAATACAGTTCTATCAGGTTATTTTGGGACTCTGTGCTACATTTTTGATACATCCATCTATTCTTTTTGTTTCTGTACTCTCTTGATCATTGTGACTTTTACTCTGAAAATAGATAAGAAAATTCTAGCTTTTTCAAGGCTATTTTGAAGACTCTAGATTGCTCACATTTGCATATACCATATAAGAGCCATTCATCAATTTACATCTCTTTAAAACCTTTTAATATTTGGATTTTGATATTGGATCTATAAGTCAACTCAAGGAAGTTTGCTATCTTAACAGCCTTGGGCTCTCTAAGTCCTAAAGTTGCTATACCGATTCAGTTATTCAAGACTTTGGTTTTACTATTCTTTATAATTTTTAAAGTAAAACTTTTATTCTTCCCTGTATTGACTTTATTGACCTTCTTTGAAGACTTTGTATGTATATTACCCAAAAATAAAACTGTCTTACTTCCTTTTTGATCTTTATGCCTTTTATTTCTTTTGATTTATTTTCTGGCTTGGATTACTAGTGTAATATTGAGTAGACAGTCACCATACTTTGCTTCATTTTAGCTCTCATTTCAATATCTTCTTGCTTAATCTTCTGTTATGATGTATCTATGGATTGTATGTAGACATTCTTGTGATATTGATATTTATTAAATATACTTAAATTTTAAATTTATTGCATTTACTTCTCTCTCTCTCTGTGTGTGTGTGTGTGTGTGTGTGTGTGTCTGTGTGTGTGTAGAGTAAAGGCTCCATGAAGACCAGAGTATTGAATCTCCTGGAGCTGGAGTTATAAGATGTTATGAGCAGCCTGACAGAGATGCTTCAACTGTATTCTCTGTAAGAATGATATGCTCTCTTAACCAATGAACCATCTCTCCATCCCCAACATCCTCAAGTATCTTATTTGTTCCTAAAGTTACATTTCATAATTTCTTATTTAAAGAATCTCAGTTTTCAATTTTTCAAGCAAGTGGTCCTAAGAAACAAGCTGGAGTAGTCACTCTAAAATCTCCAGTCTGAGAACACAAAGAGAGGGACTCATGGCTCCACCTGTATAGGCAGTTGAGGGTGGCCTTGCCTGGCATCAGTGGAAGTGGAGGGCCTTGGTGCCTGAAAGTTTGGATTCCCTAGCATTGGGGAATTAGAGAGCAGTGAGGGGGTAATGGGAAGATGGTGGAAGCACACCCTCATAGTAATAGGAGGAGGGGGATGGGGTAAAGGGTGTTGGGGGGAAATTGGAGAGGAGATAACATTGAAAGGTAAATAATTAAAGTATCCAATATAAAAAAAAACAGATAATGAATCTGGCAATTGTAATTGAGCAATCGAGACTTTTTGTCAACAGTTTATTATGGGTATTTCTTATAATCCTCAAAGACAAGGTATTGTGGACAAGATCCATGGAACTTTAAAAAGATTGTTGAGACATACTGTTGCTGAGACAAAGAATGATGCCGACCTGTGACCTTGCTGAGTGCCCTGACAAGGGTGACTGGGGAGCTGTACTGGACATATGTTCCTGACCCACCTTTGCTTGACCATATCCCAGATGGGACAAGCTGCTTTGCCTCAAGTTTTTAGACCTTGTGGGATAGAGAATCAAAAAGAGAAACTTAGTCTCTTGTATTCTTCTTAAAGGTGCCCAGCTATTAGGACTGAATCATATACTGGTCTAGAAATTAATGCAATATTGGAAATAACAGTCTACTTTTAAAAGACTAGATCTGGACTTTTCAGGAACATATCTGGAAGCTAGCTGTAGCTCACTATGATATTAGGATAGCAAGAGATAATGTTGGGACACGATCTAGATTTCAAACAAGGGTTAGTGCATGTGTTAAGGCTCTTTCAATTGTCAACCTAAAATTGGTTTTGTCTCTTCTATGGCATTTATTGTAAGTTGCATTGTCTATATAATTTCCAATTTTGTTAGTGTGTTGAAACCTGGCATGTCTGTTATAGGAGTCTATCAACCAGCTTTTGTCTCACAGCCCTGAGTATTAGAAAAGGTTGATTCTCTGAAAAAAGCTTGAAAGTGCTAGAAGAAGTGAGTTAGGCTTTAAACTGAAGCAAGAGGGTAGCAGACTTGATTATTGCTAGTATAACAGCTTTAATTCCATTAATTGCTAGCACCACTGCTGCTGCAATAGCATTGACACAAGGAGTTAAGACAACTATTTTTGTTAACCATCTAGCAAAAAAAATAAGGTTATTAATGTATTGAGTATACAAAAGGATTTATATAGGTATCTAGAACAACGAATGATGCTCTATAACCCATTCAAATTATCTGAAGGAGGTTCAGGGTTCAAGAGTTAGGAGCCATCCCAAATGTCATGACAAATATTACTGGAGTAGTGTTTCTTTTAAAATTCACAATGATTGTCATTATAATTAGAAAAAAAGTTTAAAGAAACCTGTAGGATATTTGGCATAATCTTAACACCTCCCTGGGTGTGTTAACTTTGCATAATGAGATTATGAATTTAAAGAATGCTGCTCTGTTGACCTTTGATGCTACAGATAATCCTGATAAAATTATACAAGGCCTGAGGTCAGTATTTGCATTTTGAACAAACCTCAGGAATGGCATATATAGTTTGATCAGGCTAGCCCTTCTTGTCCTGGGAATACTTTTATTCCAGCCCATCATGTTAAAGCTTATCCTTAATAACATCAACATATTGGCAGGCAAAGTACATGGCTTAAACCTAAAAGTGGACCCCCAGACAAAGTTATTAAATTAACAAGCTGGCAAGCCAAGGACGGGTAAGTTTCTGCACAGAGACATACCAACCTAAGACATAAGTGAATTGCCTTTGATGCTACATATTCTATGACAGGTAAGGAAGGCATTCTTGTCAGAACAGTCTTGTTAAGGAAATAAAAAAAAGGGAGAGAGGTGGAGAGCCTTTGAGGCTCCTTGGCAAGAAGCTGACATGGGCCAAGGACAAGGAAAGGGGCTGCTTCACAGGAATATGACATTGGCCAAGGACAAGGAAGTAGGCTTCAGGCAGGAATCTGACATTAGACTATAACAAAGAAGTAATTTCAGGTAGGAGTCTAAATCACAGGCTACAACAAGAAGTAATCTCAGGCAGGAATCTAAATATTAAGCCAGAACAAAGAAGTAATTTCAGACAGGATTCTAAATTTTAGACTAGAACAAGGAAGTAGGCTTCAGACATGCAAATGACCCTGGGCTAAGACAGGGAAGTAGGCTCAGATACTTTGGTCATCCTCATAAGCTTTTAGAAACAGTGATCACTGGAGTGTTCACATAACTGGGTTTAATGCCTTGCTTTTTCTTTAACTATTTGTGTTCATTGTATTCATTGTATTGTTTGTTCCTCGACTATTTACATCTATTGTATTGCTAGACCCTCAACCTAGAACTGATTGATTACATGTATGTAATCAAAATAGTATAAAAGCATAAAGGAAGAGGAGGTATAGGATGGGGGTTCTAGGGAGGAGAAATGGGGAAAGGGGATGACATCTGTACTGTAAATAAATAAAATGTCCAATTTAAAAAAAAATCTCAGTTTTCACTAGTACAAAATAAATGTGTTTATTCTAACCATATTATAATATTGAAATGCTGGTTTGACTTAATTCATTATTTTAGAGATTCTATTCATTTGTCATCTGTTTTTCATCTCATGAGACAAGAAATCTGCCATCTCTCAAATCATTCTTATACTGGGTGTAGTGTATCTATTTTCCTCTGGCTGCTCTCAGTAATCTTCACCAATGGTTTTTAACAGCTTAAAGTTGATGCAGTGAGGTATGGCATCACTTAGTTAATTTCTATTTATTTGGTTATGACTATGCCACATTTTCCTTCTTTTAGTTAGACATTGTGAGAGAGTTCTTTAGAGAATGTCAAAATTCTTTAGAGGATGTCAAAGTTCTTTAGAGGATGTCCCATTCTTTAAAGGATGTCGAAATTTTTTTCTAATTGAGAATTAAAAGCCTGATTTCTCTCAATTACCTCAGAAATTTTTTATTATTATAATTTCTTAGGATGAATTTACTGCAGTTCATTAGTTCTAGGACATGATCCTATCTCAGTTATTGTTTCTCCTAAAGACACCACCTCTCTTGTGGTCTGGTTTTTCTCTAGTGGTCTGGCTTTTCTTTTTTGGGGGGGTGGGGGGTTTGTTGGTTGGTTGGTTGGTTGGTTGGTTGGTTGGTTGGTTTATGGGACAGTGTCTTCTGTACCACATACTCCATTAGAACTTGGTATGCAACCAGGAAGGACCTTGGACTTCTGATCCTCATTCCTCCATCAGCTATGAACTAGTCAATGTGAACTGAGGATGAAAGTCAAGACTTTGTGCAGGCCAAATAAGCCTGCAACCAGCTGAATTGCATCCTCAGCCCAAGCTAAATTATTTTCAGGTAAATAATTAAATTTTAAAGTAAACAGGCTATCTTATTATGCTTCTTCAAAGAAGCATAAAATTTTTCAAACAGTTTCTTTTAAATATATAACCTTTATAAAACTAGATAAACTAAACTACTCTTTAAGTCAGTAAACCTAACCAATGAAGTACTAATAGCTTATCTCTATCTTGTCAATTAGAACTAAATTCCTGCATATTGCATCTTTCATTTTTGATTTTGCTTGGAATTTTCTTTTTGCTCCAATTCAGAGTTTCATTGTTTTCTGAATTATTTTAATTCTTAAAGGATGATTTCACAAGGATTAGACTGCCTTCATTGCTAAAAAGCTAGGTGATCAGTAAGCACAAACATTCAGTAAAAGACTGGATTAAGCTAAGGTCTATAATATATCAAGCTGCTATCTAAAGGTACTTTGGAAAGAACTGACTAATTTCTTTAGATGGCTTTAGGTTTCAGTATTCAATGTTAAGTGAAAGTCAGAGATAAACTGTAATCTAATTTCTACTTTATAAATGTTTTAGTCTTAGAATAAGTTAACAATTGGGCGATTTATAATGTTTTGAGGAATTATTTCATTAAACATTATAGAAGAACCCCCATTCTCGCTACACAGAGGATCTGCCCTTGACCAAGAATACTCATCTGAAGTGACCAAATCATTTTATCTGGTATATTATCCTGTCGGATACAATCTTTGATGCCCAGTATTCCCTTAACAACCACACAGTGAATACGTTTTAAAAAGGCTTTTAAAAGCTCTTGGGCTGAGAGTCAAATGCGAGGCTGCCTGGCTTCGAAAACGGGCACTTCTGCTACACTTCCTTGCAAAACAAAACCAAACAGAATGATAAATTCTCTGAGTAATTTTACATTTTAAATAGCGCAGTTTTATTTAATTAAAAGGAAATTTTCCTAAATTATAATTTGTTATCAATCATGGTTTGTTTTTTTGTTTGTTTGTTTGTTTGTTTTTTATGATAAATCAGACCTGGCTGCACGCATGTTTGTGAATAGCGCATGTGCTGTAGGAACGACTGCGAGTAACTCTCTTTGAATCTGCCTTTACATTCCGGAGGTGTTCCTTCAGATTTAATGTGCTTTCTTCCATTCCTCTAGATAAAACTTCAGATTATGTATCTAAACGGAGCAGGGGGAAAGGAACTGATTATTCTGCTTCCTGGATTAAGTCGTTTCTCCCATTTGAAGGATTTTAGACTCCTAAGCAGGAATCTTGAGTTTAGAGATGGCCCACTTACGACTCCTCTCCTCTGCTAACTGTGTGGCTATCATCAGACTCCATCAATCTCACTCTGAATTCATTAATGAGTTGGAAACAATGCCAACATTAGTTTCCTGAAATATCAGGAAAATAAAAATTTAAGGAAAAACAATGGCATTTTTACTGGAAAGATGTCTTATCATGAAAGTACACAGTTTTATAATTAGACTATAGATCTTTGATACATTTTGAGGGAATATATATATAATTTAGAATTAATTTCAGTTTTTAATGGACTCTTTACTTGAGCTGGACCTCATGTGTTTCATAAATCATAAATGTACACAAGTGTTATCCAAACTTGAGACTCCAAAACAGGCCATAGACAATCATTAAAATTCAATGTGTATTTAATAAATAGAAAGCAAATACTTTTGCTTTTTTTCAGTATACATTCTGAAAGTTTTAAAGTTCCTTTAAATCTGGTATCCTTAATTTCTCCACAGTTCTCTTGAATGCCTACAAAAAATAGTCATTAAGAATTAATACAAATGAAATAGTTGAAAAAAATTATGTAGACAAAAATATTAATGGTAAATCAACACCAACCAAATATTTTCTAAAGGACTTGGATGTTTCCCCAAAATGTACACTTTGAAATATTGACTTTGTCACGTTTAATTTGAGTTTATTTCAAAGGCAAAAGAATGACACCTTGTATATATATCACATAGCTTCAATTTAATTCACCATGTACATGACTGTCAGTTGTATTTATTATTTCCTATACACATGAAAGCCCATAAACAAATTCTATTCTGCAAGTTATTTGCAGCATAGTAAAATTTTAAATCCCCCAGAGGACATTCACCAAATTTTATGGCTAATATCTTTACACTGCACATGCACGTAATAAGAAACAGAGCTGTCATATTTAGTTCAACGGACTTTTGTAATGAGATTTGTACTTTTGCCAAGAAGTCTGAGTTTCACCACAGATATGCTGAGACAATGGGAGACAAACATGAAACTTACTGTATGTTCCAAGGTAGGATTTTACAATACAATGTACTTGCTATCTCTAAGTAAATAAAAACTCTATAGAAAATTCACCAAATTTTAAAATGAGTCTGTGGAGCAACTGTTAAAAGGTTATTATGTTTCGGCGTTTTGGTGTGATGATGTCATCAGAAGATACCTTGTATTAATGAATTGGATTGAGTCAATTAGTTTCTGTCAGTCCACTTATTGTGAAATGACGACTACTACTTTATCGTGGGTTTTATTGCTATGCAAACGCTTGAGCAATAGCAACTATTGATTTTAATAGACCTTACAAAGCCACTTATGTCTGTTCATCTTGGTTAAATATGAAGCTAACAGCCTACCGCAAAAAATATTACAGGAGTCCTTCCCAGGAAACAGAGAAGCAAGAATTAAGATTGTGGTGTTCTGGCCCTTTGTGACATGGAAGTATGCTCTGCTTCTCTGAAGTCAATTTAACAAATTTACCCAGTCATTCTTCTTGGAAAACATACTAAACCATTCATTTGTATACTGATGTGGAATAAGGTGCCTGGGACATGAACACCAAACCCAATGTCTCCCTGACATTCACCCCTACCTGTCATCTCTTGCTAAAAAAATCAGAGACTGTAGTGCTGTCCTGTAAGAGAGCTTCAAAATTCATGGAGCATTGGAATGCTATAGGAAAAGCAAGTGGTATTTTGAAATATAAGTCTCTTGCAGTGAAGAGCTGTCATGGGCCCTACGCTGTCTTTGAATGTCTCTGCAGATTACACTCCATAACTAAAAGTTGCTCATCCTTTAGCATTCAATAGCAATGAAGAGGTTTTACAGGAGCTGACCTGGAAAGTCCAACAAGAAAAGAAACACGTAAGTCATTGACTTACGATTTTTAGTTACTTTCTCCTCCCTGTTTTCAATGAACAATTTAAATGCTGTATGCGGACAATAAGTAATTTAGAAAGGGATGCCCAACTGTTGGTTTTGTAGTTCCTACTTGCTGCCTGTTTATTTTTATAGACACGAGATCATGGCTGCAGATGGTCCTTGTTATATCATTAGAAAGAAAATGCGACTCAATGCAGTTTAGATGAGGCGGCAGCCTGGGGGTTTGTGATGGCGTCATACACACCCTCACTTCAGACACTAATCGTTACCCAACTCTTCCCTTCAGTAGCAGACCATTTCCCTGTCACTTATCTCTTTCTTCATTAAACTTGCACTCTATACACTAATTGCTGTCCTCTCCCTCTGTCCGTGTGTAGAAGAACCAGTTTCTGGTTATTTATTTTCCTCTCAATTTATATATTCAAATATTTGTGACCATCTGCCCTTTTTTATCATTTTTAAAATACATGATAATTGATAATTATGCATATTTATGAAGCATAGTGGGGTGCTGTAATGCATGGGTACTATGTAACATTAAACAGGATATCTTACATGATTTTCCCTTTGTGATAAGAATAGGAGATAAAAGCTTACCACGTAGGACAGATACACATACACACACACACACATACACACACACACACACACACACACACACACACACACACACACATACACATGGTCCTTGGTGGAGGTAAGGAATGCCCAAAAACAGGCCTGTTTCCTGTTTCTTTTTTCTTCATTATCTGACTGAGAATTTCTGCATTAGAGGCCAGATATGAGGACTGGAATTTCAAGAAGGCACTTAAACACCTGACTAATGACCTCACCAACTCATCCCCTTCCCAATACCTCACCTCAGTTTCAGGCCTAAATCATTTAAAAGTCTCTCAGACTTGCAGCTCCTTGGTTCAGTGTTTGCTGGGACGCCTGTCTCCTTTTCCTCTCCCTCCCTCCTAAGATCCCACCTACGAATCTATAATAAACTTCATCCTAACATTCTACCCGCTGTGGTCTGAGAATTTGATTCTTCAAATCTGTGAGACAAGAACCCCAAAGCCACTGGCTAGGGTTGGCTTTGGCAGCCCTTAAGTTTCCTAGGACCTATCTCCCAGCAACGAGAAAGGCTCTGTCTTTCTCAATCCTGTTCCAATATTCCCATGTCACTCAGTTATGTGAGATGATTTCTTGTATCGACTGTCCATTTTTATAGCTTCTAATTTTTAAGGTTTTTTTTTCATTTTGTTAACTAAATTAGTGTGTGTGGGCAAGGGAATGTATGCATGTGTATGCTCACAAACACATGTTTATGCACATGCATGTGGATACGTGTGCCAGGCACTCCCACGGAGTTCAGAAGATAACTTGCTGTTCTGTCCTTCCACCGTGTGGGTCCCACGGATGGAACTCAGGTTATAAAGGCATAACAGCAAGCACCCTTGCGTGCTTAGCTGCCTCACAAGAACGATGGTACTTTTCCAGAGAAGTAAATATTGCTACTACATCATAATATCCTAAAAGTGAAACGTCACTTCAAGCTTTCCCAAGGTAAATCACAGGTCTTCTGTGGTTTTTTATCTGAACCAGAAAACTCTCAGAGAGAGCTCTGTTAATTATATTCCAGTTAATTGGGGTAAGAATGATAATGTTTCTAATACAGATAGTTAGTATTTTTATGAAACTACTTTTAAAAACTTTTTAAGAGCTCTTATTTACTGAGCCAAAACCACTGGTATGTTTACTCTTCCTTGCATGAGGTCAAAGTTTTTACTTAATCCAGAACCTTCTTTGTGTATACTTCCGTAGTGTTGCCTGTAAAATGCTGTTTGTTGCCCGGCTTCCTGGAAGACCACCCGAACTCAAGAATAAACACCTTGCAAACATCTGGCTGACTCCTAGTTTCTGGCTGACCAATTGCGGCGGCTTTGTTATAATCACTCAGTCACCGAAAGAATGCAAATTTGTAAACAAAACAGAAACACCGCAACCCAGCTACTGCAGTTCATCTCCTGTTTTCAGTTAGCAGTGGCACACACGGGTTAGTTGACTGGCACACCGCTCATAATTCGTATATTCATACCACTCATAAATCAAATCAGATTCAGCTACTGGAGAGTAAATGGCATCACAATGGGAAAAGGGATACTCGATAATTTGGTTTGCTTGCGTGACATCTGTATGGAAAACTGGTGTTCTCTAGGGCACTCACGGTTAAAACTAAGTAGCTCGAGCTGGAGTCTCAGTTAGGTGAGCTTTTCTCAGTTCTAGACTGGTAGTGCATACCTTCAATCCCAGCATGCAGGAGGCAGAAAAAACCAGGTCTCTTGAGTTTGGAGCCTATCAATGTCAACATAACAAGTTTCAGGACAATTAGTGCTATAGTGACACTTACACATGGCACCATTAGCAGACCAAGACTCTGTGACTAGACAGATCATAGGCTCTAGGGAAGAACCTACAACTAATATTCTGGTAAATGGACATATTATTAGATTGATTCCTAATAATGTATCTTTATACCCACAGGTTAATACATCTCTCAACACAAGGGAATAATACACAAGGGAAGCTTCCTTTTCAGAGGTTAAGAAAGGCTCAAATTAGTCAACAAGTAAAGAATAAGAGACTGTAGAAGGCCAGACCTAAATGAGATATCTATATCACATTCCCTACTCTAACGCTCTGGGGTTTTGCAGAAGTGAGAAAGGAAAGAGTGTAAAGCAGTGGATAATAAATAAGGAATCAGGACACAGCAGGACAGCTGCACACGTGAACTCACAGCAGTTGTGACAGCATGAACAGGCACCTTGAAAGCTGGAGTCAGACCAAGTCTCAGCACGTGAGGGCAGTCCGGCACCAAGCCCCAGCCCTAATGGGTGAGCTAGTAGAATATCACTACTGGCCAGAGTTTTTGGCAGATAGTGGGAGGAGAATCAGTTTTCTCTAAGAATATAGCCATTTGTATATTGACCATGGTCCAGTAGACAGCCACGCATTCAAGAATAAATGAAAAATACAAATTCAACTTGGTGAGAGAGAGAGAGAGAGAGAGAGAGAGGGAGAGAACATGGAGTTGTGTGGGTAGGGAAGGAGATGTGGATCTGAGAAGAGTTGGGGAAGAAATAAATATACTAAAAGACATTGTGCAAAGTTATCAAAGAACTAATGCACACATGGTTATATTCCTTTTCTTTCCAATCACTACACAAAACCACACATGATTAGACCATCTTTTAAGTTCGTGTATACCAACTATTGGTCCCTTTAAATTGTTCCCAGATTGGCAGTAACTGCTTGAAGGAGTCAGTAGCAGAGTGAATATCAGCTGTGTATCCACTCCA
>JANHMN010000007.1:80715664-80750998 GCA_030674055.1 Rhabdomys pumilio
CACAATAAGAGGTTCCAGCCACAACTAGTGCATGAGACCAAGCCTGGCTGTTTCTATCCGAAACAGTAATTTCCTAATTTATAGACAACCAGTGTCTTACATCCCTCAGCTTCCTCTCTAGCAGGTTTCCCATGAGATTCACCAGTCAGTCTGGATCAGGGAAGCTGAAACACCACAGGGATGTTTAGCTGCAGACCAGCTCTTCCTGTGTGGCCTTCTATACCAGCCAACACAGTGGGACCCTTCCAGCTTCTATCTGATTTATTCCGGCTTCACAATCTCCAGCCAGCCCTTCAAGGCCGATTTACTGTTTGCAACTCTGACATCCTAGCTGTTTCCTGTTTTGCCAAATGTTACTCCTTGTTCATGCCAGGTTTGTCTCTTGAATGTCTGAATCAACACCAAAGATCAATCATAGCTCCACCCCTTGTGACTGGTAAGTTGTATAGCATAGCACAAAGACTGGTGGCTATAGAGTATTTACTTTCTTCTTCCTCATGACTGGCTTCTTCCTTCAGGAGGCTATAGCCACATCATCCCTTACTCAAACTTCAAGTTAGACTTCAAGAAGACCGGTAAATTTATTATTAAAGATTTTTTTCTAAAACATTTTATATTGCATTTTAATATTTTATGTTCACTATTGATGTGTTAAAAATATTCCATATCCAATAAACAATACTGTTGGAAAACACATGGAATGCCACAGGGGTAAAGCAATATTCCTAAAATAGCCATTCCAATGGCATTATTAAAGGCAGGGCAACACAACAGTGAACAGTAGGAGCTCTCAGTATAGTGTGTCCTAGTATAAGATGTATGATTTGCAACAAGTGACTTAACATCTCAGATTCTCATCGTCAGTCATGAAGTTCAAAGCAAAGAACACTTGCTGTGTATTTAAGATGCTGGATATGTGTCTGATAGAGCAGAAACTGTTAAAAATCTTATATTTTATTTTGTCATTTCACTTGGATAGTCTGGTATTTTGTAATGTGAATTATTATGTCAACACCAACAACTGGGGTGATGCCCTACAATTTGAGGCATGATACAGCTGAGTGTATAAAGGCCCCTTGCTACTATGATTACCTGAGTTTCCTTCCCAGGTCCCACTTGAGGAAAAGGAGAATACACACACACAAACACAAGCACAAGCACACACATAAATAAATAAATAAATAAATAAATAAATAAATAAATAAATAAATAAATAGTAAAATAATAAAAACATTTAAATCTACAATTTGCTGCTATTTTGTTCCACAACAAGTCAACTGTTAGTAAAGAGTAAGACAGCAATAAAATAATAAAATACTAGTCAGCTTTTTCCAGCTATTACCTTGTAATTACTGTCCAATGTCCAGTAGCACGTGCAGATTCAAGAGAGTACAAGGGGTCAAAAAATTCTGTTCCTGCATGGACAAGCAGTTTTGACCTTTGCTAGCCAACTCTCTCCCAATAAACCTCTGTTAATTGCATCCAGGTACGGCGTCTTGAGATTTTGGGGTGGCCGTGATTTCCCAAGACTTGAGTAAGGGTCTCCCGAGTTTGGAGGTCTTCATTTTTGGGGGCTCGTCCCGGATTTTGCAACCATCCTATTATCCAAGAACCCCACTGGGAGGTGAGGAAACACCCGAGGTTTTCTGTCTGGTTGTGTTTGTCTAAATTGTCTGGTTTCTCATGTGCCAGGTTGTCTAAATCGTCTGATTTCTCGTGTGCTGGTTTGTCTGAGTTATTTGGTTTCTAAGTCTGAGTTATTTGGTTTCTAAGTTGTTTGTGCCAGTCTATCTGAATTATTTGGTTTCTGAAAAGTGCACTTTCAGTTTGGACTGGCAGCTGTTTCTGTCTCATGAGGGGCAGTAAACCACTACATTGATACGGACACCTCATTATTTTCATCAGTTAAGGGCTACCATTAATATAGATTTGAGAGCCCTAGAACAATCAGTGTCAAAGTTAGAAGAGTCATTAACTTGCCTCTCAGAGGTTGTTCTGCAGAACAGAAAAAGATTAGACTTGCTGTTCCTTAAAGAAGGAGGTTTGTGTGCTGCTCTAAGACAAGAATGTTACTTCTATGTAGACCATTCATGAGTGATTAGAGACCTTATGAGTAAACTCAGAGAAAGGTTAGACCAGAGACAGAAAAATAGAGAGGCACAGCAAAGTTGGTTCGAGAGTTGGTTCAATAGGTCCCCTTGGACCTGTTATCCTCCCTGGCTAGATAAACTTTTCTAATTAAAGCTTGCATTGGAAAAAGTGGGGTGGGGTTTATAAAACCTAAGTTTTTATGGTTAAAAACTGTCAATTGGAAAAAGTGGGGGATGTAGAGTGAAAAATTATAAAGACCATTTTATAAAATATATACAGGCTCACTAGTTCCAAGAAGGCAGAACTGAATGTAAGATTTCAGGCCTTCACTGCCCTGGGATACATCCCGGGAAGAGTATTAACATTCCTCAAGCCTGGTGGGGGGGGGGGAAAGAACCCACCTGTGGGTGGGGAAGGCCCAAAGCAGGAAGATACATTCCTGACCACAAAGAAAGACGCAAGTCATCTGGGTGGTTCCAAGAACTAGCTAACTATCCACTGTTTTTTGGTTACCCCTCCTCCCCACTTGAGGTCTTCCCAGTGTTACAGCCTGCTGTTGTTCAAATTTTGTAATGCAACCAATCATGTGTAACCGCATGAAAATCCAACCAATCATGTGTAACCACGCGAAAATTCCTTCCTTTACCCACCCCTTGCTATAAAAAGCTCCTTAGCCCGCCACTCTGGGTCAAAAAATTCTGTTCCTGAGCAGTTTTGACCTTGGCTAGCTAACTCTCTCCCAATAAACCTCTGTTAATTACAAAAAAATAAAAGAAAAAAAAAGAGTATGAGGTAGAGATCCTCATACCAACTCTTGGAACTCTCTTACACTTTACAAGTTCTGAAATGTATTTCCATTGACTCATTATTGAAACAGTTTCACATTTATGGTATAAAGCAACAAAATCAACATTGAGTTTAACAGTTAGAAAGCAGGTTTTAAAAAAAATAAAAGCTTAATCAAATACAACTAAACAAGAAATAGAGCCAATGGTCAAGACATAGACAGATCAAACATCTAAATTTTGGAAAGCCCAGTATTCTTTTGAGTAAGTATTTGAACTGTACCTTTCTTGACCGTACAGTTAACATCCACTATGAAATGTCAACCTGCTTTAGCATGGCCCAGACTTCAGAGTAGTACACTTCTGTAGCTGCACAGCTATCTGATAGAGCCATAAACTCTGCTACAGCATGGTCCCTCCAATGTTTCCTGTACTTTGCACTAAAAGGTTTCTTTGGGTTTTGTTCAAAGTAACACACTTATATAGAAAGGGCTGGGGTTTGGAAAATATTTTCTTTATGTGCAAGAGGTAAACTCAAGCTAGATACTTAAATAACAATACACTCTTACAGGTTTGCAACTATGTTTAGTTTCACTTAATGATGGATTTATTTCAACATGTAATATGGAAGAGAAAATTTTTAATGGTAAGTTGAATATATAATCTTACTCTGTATTTTTAAGAAATGTATTGAAAGCTAGAAATGGTTACTTTTAGTTATTTTTAGATTTTTTATCAAATCTATATTTTCCCACTGAATGTACTATGAAATATCAAGAGTCAATATAAATATTGTGATCTACATTATACATACTGCACGGATACTTTTGGATAATTTGAAATCAAACTTGTAAGTTCTCAACCTGTTTTAAATATTATAACAGTTATTGTAACTTAAACAGAATTCCAAAGACTTAACTGTCATTTAGGGGGAAAATTAACAGTCACAAAATTTAAGGCTGAATACTAAAAATAACAAATTTGCATTATGGATACAACTGATACTGAGAATCCTCTGAATGAGAAAATAGAAATTCAAACTTAATCTGAATCACAGGCCTCCAAGTTCATGATTATTGAGCACACTGGCTTTCCTTCTTGAAAGTCAAGAGTTTGTTCACCCAAAATTTCATCATAAGACTGTCATAAAAACCTCAGGATCAAAAACAAATTGACGTAGGAAAGTATATATTAAAAATCGCCTATTTTTCCTCTTCTTCAAAGGACCATTTGGAGAATGTCCATTTTCTTGCAATCAAACATCATTTAATTGTATAGCTTTGGCTTGCATTCCCTTTCCCCTACTTCATAATCTCTGTGCTAAAACTAAAATCATACAATAGTCCCAGGAATCTGACAAGGGTAATGTGAAAAGCACCTATCAGAAGTTTATTACAAAATCCATGCCTGTGGGGCTTAAAGGGGAACACACAGTAGGTTTCCTGAAGGAGTTTTGAAGCTGACTTCTTCGGCCATGTTTACGGAACACAGGAGTCTTACTGGTTAGTTTTGAGTTATTGTACCCAAGCACATGACAGAAACAGTGTATGAGGAAAAAAGCTTATCTTGATTCATGATTTGAGAGACAGTTGTTCTATGCTGGGTAAGGACGGCTTGAGAGCAGATGGCTTCCTGGTTGACTTCTTGTGTAGCTCCAATTAGGAAGCTGAGAGTCATTGTTGACAAAGGATGGGGACAAGTGTCAGTGTCCACCCTCATCAAGACTCTTTCTCCAGGCAATCCTCACATCTGAACTCTCCACACCCCCAAAACAGTACCAGTTCCTGGGGAGCACGAGCTCAAATGCATGAGCCAGTGTTCACACTGCATCGAGCCCTAACACTTCAACAAGAAGGCAGTCAGTGAAACTTGAGGCTTCATTTGGGTTTTATCTGAATGGAGGAAAAGTTACATGCATCTTTCATACTGTTCCTGATGCATCTACTCAACAAAGCCTGGTGGACTGCGAATCTCTGTCAACCTTAGATGCCTCAGCATCTGTTCTAGTAGGAGAAGCAGTAGAGAGTATTCATTGACTACCTCATGTAGGTTCACAGGCTGGCGGCAGTACTTCATCAAGTCCAAATTACAATTTTCTCCCATGATCTCTACTTTAAAAGGTTAAAGTAAAATAGTTATAATAAAATGGAATGGTATGCTCAAAGATATGTGGCTTTCAGAGACAAAGCTGATAGAACAACAGTCTCTGTAAAGTCACCAGACTTAAACCATACTGGCAAGTAAAGGGGGATGAAGTTCTCCCTCTTCCCTCAGCTCAAAGAGTGCTCTCTCTAATGGTTTCCTGGGGCACTGCACACACACACAGTACACAGACATGCACGCAGGCAACACACACATAAAATACAATAAAAGTAAATGTGGTTTTTTTTTTTTTAAGAAACAAAATATAAAAATTTAAGAGGTAGAATAATAATACCTAATAAATTTGAAAGCAAACCTGAACTATACTGGGAGTGAGCATTATAGTGAGTGTTTCCTTGTGACTAAAGGAGAGGAAGGTAGGTTTGGCCGCAAGCCTCCGGGGTTGGTTATTTATGAGACGCGAATAGCTGAAATGCCTGCTGTTCTACTAAATTCTGCTTCTGTGACTCAGAAAAATTCTACCTGGGGAGAGCAGAGGTAGCAAGCAAGAAAGACAATAATCCCAATTTACCTTACCATAACATTATGTTTTCTTGCAACATTAATTGTGGAATGTGAATGTTGCATGTGAGAATGTTATATGATTGCACACAGAATCCAAACACTAACGTACAGACATGAATCATTTAAAAATAGCAGCTTAAGGTAAACCTTGAGAAGGAAAACGTGATCCTCTCCACGTCTTTGCCTCCCTGGCTGCTGGCTCTCTGGTGTGCTCCATGCTCAGTCTACTGCCTGGGTAGCAAAGGCTCTTTCTAGTGTTGCTATTTCTCTTTCTTCAGCAGTTTTTAGGGCTTTCCATGTTTGTTTCACCCTCTTTAAGAACTCACTTGTTCTGCAATAGCTTTAATGCAGAAATTGGCAGCCTATCTACAATTTTCAGATCTTATTTTTCCCCCAGTATGGGATAGTTGCTTTCGACACTTTGTTTTCAACTCCTGAAATAATTCTCTCTCAAGAGAAAATATGATCCTCCACTTAAATTTTATGTTAAAAAAATTCAACATGTGTGTGTGTGTAACTTATACTATAAGTATTTCTAGAAGCTGAAGGACCAAGCGTCCAATTCTTTGTACATTCGTTTGTGTCCAACATCTCAAGTTTGAACCTCAAGAATCTCTCTCTTCCACCATTTGCAGCTCTGCTCTCTGCATCACAAGGATTTCCTGGGCTGCCAGTAGGCTCTGTGGCCCTCACTGAGGGGCATAGATGGGGAACATGGCCAAGAATACAGTCTAGGAATTCACCGTTTGCTTTCCTTCCCTGCAGAACATCTGAGGGTTGGCTCAGTGGCATCTGGTTCCCAAGGCTACAGTTCTGCTCAAGGTCCCTTTCCCATACATCTGTCCTGAGAGACTCTGGTAACAATTTTTATCATGTACCTAAGGGTAATGAAAAGCCCTCAGCTATGTTGGGCTGCTACTGAACTATCGCTTACATTTTGTTGAGGCAATCTGACTACAACAATATAACTATTAATCAAATTTTCCTCAAAAATGATTCAGCTTACAAGTGTTTCCTCTTTCCTTCTGGGACTCTGGACAAACGTTGGGGTAAGACAGGGATAGAGAGGGTGTGGTTCTTACTGCTAACACTGGTAAATAAATGCCACATTCAGACCCAGTGTACTGGGTGTAGATAAGATAGGCCCCCAAACTTAGTAGGATCTTGTCCTTAGTCTCATATTCTTCTGGCACCATCTTTGAATTGCTGAGCATTTTAACCAATGGTTCCCAGGTTTTGGTTGGTTGCCTGCTTGCTTGCTTGCTTGCTTGCTTGCTTGCTTGCTTGCTTGCTTGCTTGCTTGCTTGCTTGCTTGGGTTTGCTTTGTTTTTAACTTTTTATTGATTCTTTGTGAGTTTCAAATTATGTACCCCATTCCCAGTCACCTCCCCATCCCCTCATATCCACCCTCCACTCTTGCAGCCTCCCCCCTCAAAAAAAAAAGACAAACAAAAATTAACTAACTAAACAAAACATAGAAAACATCTTGTTGTGAAAGCGGTAGTGTGTCACAGTGTGTCCCACAGTGTACCCCTCTGTCGACACACCCTCACTTGCATATATTCATTGCAATGAATCATCGGTCTGGTTTGAGATCTCTGGCTTCTGTGACATCATCAATCCTGGATCCTCACCAGGACTCCTGGTTTTCCCGTTGTTGCCCTGTGTTGTGGAGATCCTGCAGCTTTAAATCAGCAAAACCAGACCTTTCACATGCCCCAACAGTTCACAGATGATATCAGTTTTGGAGTGAGTCAACCACCAGCCCTTCCACATCTGCCCCACCAGGGCAAACTCCAGCACCGCATTGACTAAGTCCCACAATGCTGCCTCTGGCAGGAGACAGGGTCAGCTCTCCTTCTCTCATGCCCACCAGCCCAATCATCTGCACCCACACTTCCAGAGCCAGCTCCACTGTGTTGCTGTCAAGGCAGGGTCCACTCCCCCAAGTGCTAAAATTGACAAGGGGCTGGATGCACTCTCCTCTTCTCACATCATTGGGGCTATCTCACCTGTGCATTTACCATCAGGACCAGATCCACTGTGTAGTCCAGGCAAGGTGTAGGGCCCACTCTTCCAAGTGCTACATCCAGTAGGAGCAGGGCTAGTTATCTCAATCTCCTGACCCTGGGCCATCTCTCCAGACTACTGCGAGTGAGAAGGGGTGAGAATGGAGAGGGCATCCCCCGTGCGAAGGGCTCACAGTTTTATCCCACACCAGGATTCACAGATATTGTAGCCACTTTTATAAATATGCTATAAACGCTGAACACAAATGCAGCCCAAATAACAATCCCAGATGCTTTTCTGTGCCTTAATGTCTTTTAAACACTGCACTTAAAGCTATATACACAGTAATTCATTTCATTTTTTGACAGCCTGTGACAAGAACAGAGCCACAGAGAATGCAACCAACTTATGCAAGGCTACACTGCCTGCCAGTTTAAACGCTGGACTCCAGATGAGGTAGTCTAGCTTCCTCACTGCCATGTACCTCCATGATGGAGTCATAGAAAAGACAACACTTAACTTTAATTCACAAATGAATCTTAAGAAGAGTAACCGGCCACTGATGGCCATTCTAAAAGAACTGTGTTTCCTACCCAGAAAATCTAAGGACAGAGTCACAACTGCCAAACAAACCTGGGAATAACAAATGGCATACACTGGGATTCTCATAAAATGACACCAGTGTTCATGATTGAAGGATTTTATAAAAGTTACAAAATTTAATGTTTTTCTTGTTCTGAGACATCCAAATAAACCCAAATATGGTTTTACAGAGCTTGACCATGAATTTCTTAAAGTATACACTCACTTATGTATATATAATACTTATTGATATGGGTATGTGTACGTGTTGGTTTGTGAATGTGTGCCACAGCTCGTGGAGGTCAGGGGACAAATTAAAGTAGTCACTTTTCCCTTTCTCCCACGTGGATTTCAGGGATGAAACTCAGCTTGTCAGGTTTGAGGGCAACTGCCAAAACGTATGTGTGTGTGTGTGTGTGTGTGTGTGTGTGTGTGTGTGTGTGTGTGTCTGTGTGTGTACATACACACGCACGCACATGAGTGGGTGTGGGTGTGTATGCAGGCGAGTTTGTGTGTATGCGCACGTGTGTGCCTGTGTGGGTGTGTCTGTGTAATTCTAGAAAGCCTATTCAACATAAAGAAGTCGTTAACTCTCAGTTCTAGTAACTAATTAAGTAAACACAATATCTGAGATATACTTTAATTATATTCATTTGTTTCTAAAACACAGAATTGTTTCTTGCCTTAAGAGGACTTTAATACCCCACTGCTTATAAAAAGAAAGATGAATGGACGTATTCTGAAGACATAGACACCGCTGCCTTAGAAATTACAGAATTGCAGGTTCTTACTTTAACTGCTACGATGCCTATTGTAAATCCCACATGACTTTGCCATCTAAGTATCAAATACTATTTACTTAGCTATGTGCCTGCTGAGCAGAGAATAATGCAATCTTCTTGGATATAGTATCATTGTTAAGTTCTTTTTTCCAAAAGTACTAAACATCACTCTTATTAACTAACAAATATCTTTCCCTAACATTTTAAACACTTTTTACATCAACATATTTTTTCTTTTCTTTCTTTCTTTTTTTAATCCATCCACCACTGTTCGAAACATACAAATTACAAAGATGACTACTTGTTTATGTGGATTATTTAAACATTTCTGGGTGGTGGAAGATAAATATACCCGACATTATTTTTATCTCACTGTCAAGCTTTGTGAGTTGAACCTTAAACTTCCCAATGTCAGAACAAAATGAAAACAAGCCCTTTTCCCCTCCAAATAAATGAGCCGGCTGACAGGGCTAGCTGGTATGCTTAAAGGATATCTTAGTCACGGGTATTATTTTAAGAGATGAGCAAAGGGGGAAACCCCACAGCCTAGCTCGTAAAATATGAACTGAAGGTGCAAAGAAGACCTCATAAATACTACTTAGAACAAGGGATTCATTGTTTCCCTCCAGCCCTGTGAGTGGCTCTGCAATCTCAGCCCCTGTCTGTTAGGGAAGCCTCTTCCTTTGACCTGTGGGTTGTTGTTTTTTTAAAGCCAAGCTACTACATTATTTACGACAGCACATATAGCTGGTCTGTGTGTTCCTTGTGCACATATACTGAGACATATACTTTTCTTTTCCCAGAGTCAGTATTTTAATGCAGAAGGATGAAAGGGCTTTTTGCTGGAGCTAATGTGTTTGAGATGCTAAATCAGCTGCTGTGCCAGCATGAGGCAGACAGAGGATTTCCCAGCGCATTGCCCACCTGTACACCTCAAAGACCAGCTTTGAATAACTACTCATTCACTGTCTTTTTTGGTACTTTTCTTAAAAGTATTTTATTTATCAGCCTTATCTACGTTGCCTTAATCTACTGCATTATCACCTCTTGGGAATTTAATAAAGTAAATATTTTTTAATGTTAGTGGCATTGGTCTTAAATGAGGATAATATTTATGGCAATTGAAGGCTGAATTAGTTTTATTCAGTGCTGTAGTCTTTCCAACCTTTTGCTTTGTTTGAATTATTTTTCCTTTAAATTTTTAATTATCTCTAAGAATAGTAAAGTCAAAAAAAACGCCAATTAAGTTTTGTCAAAAGGAGCCTCAAACAGAGTAGAAAAGGAGGCGGGGAGAGGTGGGGTGTGGGAAAAAATCATTGCAGGGGACAGCAGAAATTGAAGGATTCTCATGCCCTGGGGTGCTCTCCTCCCTGTGGGTGGAGGCGGCGGCCAACACGTCATTACCTTTTCCTTCTCATCTACTGAGAAAACAGGAGGCAGTACCTAGGCTCTCAAACTGGAACTAATTGATTTTCAACTAATCTAAGCCTGTACTTATAAAGAACGGAGGACCGAAGGCAAATCACAGGAAGGGTGGGAGCGGTAAAGACCGCATGCCGAGAGAGCCTCGGGCTCCAGAAACCAGAGAACTAAAAAGGGGAGAGTTAAGTGTTGGAGCTGGGTTGGGGGTGGGGGGGTGGGGGGGCGGGAGAGGAAAGAGTGTGTAATTATAGACAGGGAGAGAGTAAAGAGCTAGAGGTGGGACTTGGAGCCTCTCCAGTTCCTTCTATCTATATACCCATTCCTTCCTAAGTTCACAGTAACTTGTCATTAGACTTTTGAAACTATTTGGGAGACGACCATTAAGATATAATTTTTTTTTATTAAACTATGTTTATAGTAATCTCCCTCCTGCAGCTGCACCAGTCATTTGGCAATAAAGTAGCTTTAAGACCCATAATCTATCTGTCTTGATTATAAATGAGAATGATCATTGATGAACAGGGAAATGGTTTTGTCCTAAGCAATTATTTTTTCCTTCAAACAGAAGGGAAAATAAAGAATAATTGTTGTTTGACCCAATATGGATGTCTCTTACTTCAGGCAAAATCTGTGGATAGGTGCTACAGTGGTTTCAGATCATCTTTATTCTCAACCCGTCATTTACATTAAAATAATTTGTATGTTTATGGATGTGTTTATATTACACATGTTAATAACTCTGTTGCAGAGACTCCATGTCTTAAATAGCAATTTTATATATATTTATGTAAATTCCCCTCCACTGAGGACTCAAATCAGCCAAACGCAGAAATAATACAAATGAGGGTGTAATTTGTTATATTTTTATATATTTTCAGTATGAGGACAGTTTATTGATTTTACTAAGGGAGCTTTAAGTTATTCTTCCTGTATTTTCCTTTCACATCTAACATGGTACACATGTTCTAAAGCATGAAAATCTTAAAAGCTACATCTATATGCTTTAGACTTACACATTACTATATATTTTTAAAATACATCTAAAAAGGAATTGAAATCAATGCATCAATGAGCCAAAAATAACTAATAAACACATATGTGAATTTTTACTTTCAGAAAAAATATATGTAGGCAATAAATAACACAAGATCATTTAGTATCATTAAATAATTAAATAAAATATTATTTTTTAATTTTTAAATATCCCACAGCCATATCTTCATGTGACTGGAATTGTGCTAAAATATTAAAAGTGCACAATCTGATTTGCTTAAGTACTTTATACATAAACCAAGTAAACATTTAGGAAAAAGAAATATAAAAAGCAAAAAAAAAAAATTTACCAGAAAGGTAATATTTTGTTCCCCAAGTTCAACAAAATTTTGACTGATATTCAATCATTTTGAGAGTAGGGGGTTAGCTTGTCGCTTACTACAACAAAAACAAAATGTGTTCAAACCATTTAGATTTGTCTCTATGAAGTGAACCAGTTGCTAAAATAATTTAAAAGTGAAAACAAGAAGTTTGGTCTATATGTAGATGCTTACATAACCCAAGTCCTGTTACTCACATTTCATTTTTATCTTTTCCTAAATTAGAATCTTTTTTCACCTTTGAACATGACACTAATTCACAAGAAAATTTAAAACTAAAATTTCTGCTGGATATGATTCTGAATCTGGATTAAGTTGAATTAGTTATGAGACATGTTGCAGATACTGTCCACATACTCACACACGCAGGTGCCTTCCTCCAAACACACCCCCTACCACTCCTCACTGCACTCATTTGGACTTGGTCTCCATACATAGATGTTTTTTGAGATGTTACAAAAATAAATTGCCCTTGAGCTCCATAACATTGTGAGACACAGTTGCAGGCAATATATGCTGGTTAATGTTACATTCGAACATGAGAGATTTTTGTTCAGTTTATAATGGCATTTCACATTTACCTTTCCAAGTGTGCCTTGATCTGTCATATGCATGGAAGAAACACAGAAGTGAGTTTTACACTGCGTAGTGATTGGCTATGACGTCTGGTTATATCAGTGGGCATGTTCTAAGAGTGATAAAATTATAGCTCAGCCTTACGCCAACACAACTACAAGCAACTCATCCAGAATCGGAATTCATTTTCTAGTGAATTCTTATGAGACGTTTAGTTAGAGATTACTAATAAGGAAAAAGCATATTATTTGTTATTGAGGAAAACATCACTAAACACCTATTTGAGCGGGATCAAAATAAGTAAAGATTCTGAAGGTTAAATCTAATAATATTTCCCCAGAATAAAATAAATAATTCTATGTTGATGTAATGAGCTTGTAAACATCTGTGTCATCATGTTGTGACTAACACAAGAAAAATCTAAGTCATTTAAAAGAAAAAATATTACTTAATGGTAAAACAGGGTTCTGGAAATCATTGAATAAATTCTTTCCTGTTTGTTTTCTTATTTTATCTACATTTATAGAATGTGTATTATAATGGCATGCAGCTTCAAAAACCTAATAATCTTTTAAAATAAGAATACCTATTACAAATGAGGAAAAGATTCAGTTTAATGAAATATGTTATTAAGACAGATAAATGTCTGAGCTATCATTTCTTAGACATAAATTCTCCTTTGTCATATTTTTGATGACATAAACTCATAAGTAAAGTTAGTCTAGTTGTTTAGATTTGTTTCTCTAAAGTGAACAAATCACTAAATTAATTAAAGGTGAAACGATGGATTCCTCTTTATATTTAGGTGCTCACATGGTCTAAGTCCATGTAACAGGTCTACATCTCAGTGTAACGATTCTGCTGAATGAAAGCTTTTCTACTGACATTCATGTGCTTGACTGGAAAAGCTGCAGAGGAAAAGGTACTGTGAGAAATGTTTTCATGCCCCTTACACTAAGAAGAAACAATCAAACCAATTTTAAACTAACTTTTATTTGCAAGCTCTCACAGAAGCCTGCTAATTACATGTACAAAAGGAAATGTCACAGGGAGGACCTGCAGAGCACCTGACCTGCAGTAGACAAAGGCTTTCTAAAGTTCAGTGCTAAGAGTTTTGTCTCTGGTAACACAAAGCATATGATTTAGTAAGCCCCTTCTCCTGTGTCCAGGGTTGCTGAGAGTAAATGACCACAGCATATTAAGAAACATACATTACAAACCTGGCCACATGTCACCAAGACTGGCTGCTATCTGACTTCTCAAAACAATATTTCCTTTGAGATAATATGCAAGGATATTTTTGCTGGGCCTAGGGTAAAAGATCTTGAAGTCAACCCAGATTGCATTTTCAACGAAAAATTTTAAAACCTTTATAAGTTTCTTGATTCTTTAAAGTTTATTAAATTTGTTGGTTAAATTTTAAGTCTTAAAACTAAATCATGTTTAATGTTACTTTCCTTTAAACATCTAAGGATAGCCAATTTATCTTTAGTTTATACTAAAGTATTTTAAGTTAAAACAGCCCTTGTAAAAATCATTTTAAGTAGGTAAGCTAGTTAATATTCTTGTGAGAGGGAATACTGAGTAATGAATGGTCTTCCTTTTGAGCTTGACAACATTTAAAAATTATCATGAAGCACCAGTACTGAACGAAATATAATTTTAAGACCTTTTCCCCATTTTCTTTGTTGATGTTTATAGGAATTATCAACTAAGAAATTTTTATCTCAAAGGAGAATTTGGTATAGATAAATACCATCAAATCAAGTTTGACATTTATCTTGCCTATGTGAAACATCAACTAGACATGATTACATTTTAATCATTACACTTCGGGAATGTAAGACTGAAACTTCTTTTCCAAACTAAGTTTTTTTCACTGAAGTCCCTTGATTGTTAATATTTTACAGTTCATTTGATCTTGGTTGATTTCATTTAGGAATTTTTCCCCTAGATGAGAATTTTTAAGTAGCATATAAATACATATTCATATGCTCTTTAAATCACTAACAAAAAAAATTGGTTTGGAAAGCTAGTTTTATTTTCCCACACATAAACATTGGCTCCTTGGGGTTTTTTGTTTTGTTTTGTTTTTCTTTCTCTTTTTTTTTCCTTTTTGCCTAAAGCATTGCTGTCCTAATAAATTTCCCTTTTTACAGGATTGCCTTTTATGAACATCTTTAAATTAAGTTTTAATAAGCTCTCAAAGGACCAAATTCTATCCAAATTGTGGCCGTTTAATTTTAGCTTTCCATGTTAAATATATGTAACTTTGTAGCATAGAGAAAAATCTTGTAACTATGTAAAAAATGAAACAGAAGCTATGGACGGGAGTTTTATAGAACGAATGTGTAAACATGGCCACCTACCAAAAAACTACTTTACCATTAGAAAAACTTCCTCTTTATAATAACACAGATAAACAAATAAACGAACAACATACCTAAGTTGACAAAGCTCATGACCATGTCAGCATCATTCAGAAAGTTGGTATCATGTAGGCTGGCAAGAGGTGGGCTCTGGGTAGTCAGAGGAATCCTTGGAGGTAAGTGCAGACGATGCGCAAACCCATTGGGAGAGGCTAGGTATCCCTTTCTTGCCTCTTTGGCATCTCCAGCCAGGGATACCCTCACCAAATATTCTGACTCCTCAGGATTCTCTTCACTAGCCATGGCATTGTACAGATCCAGCATAAAGAGGGGTGCAGAAGATGCTTGTTTCCCTGGTGAAAAGGGCCTGGGTCTGTGAGGCAAACCCAAAATAGAGAGAATTTCCCTTTGTATTTCTCGTCTTTCATGGTTCCGTAGTCTTCTATAAATAAAACTGGAGTGAACATGATTGTCTCCCAAGCCTCCTTTTGCGTAACCCCCTTGAACCCAGCCGCTCCAGAGGAAGCCCACAATACCCCTAAGTAAAAAGACAGTCCAATGCATTTTTGTATAAAAGCAAAAGTCGATATTTTTAATCCTTCTTGTCCACTTGGGAAAAAATAATAATAATCCAGGTTCCTTGGAGGTACACTTCGCCAGTAGCTGTAAAAACGAATTTACCTATTCTTCATGACAGTGATATTTCTGAACACGGCATCCTCAGTCCATTTTCTTCTCCTCCTTTAAATATTTTAGAACACGTCAAGAGTAGTTATTTCTAGGAAAACTGAAATTCAGATTTCTAATTATCCACAGTTGTTAAGAACGTTTGCGGTGCTGATGTAGCAAAAGCTGGCTAAAATTATTTGATCAAATAACCTATGCATTCCTATGTGAATTTATGATAATCAGGCCTTTGGTATTTGAACTGACGAAAGCTGGTCTTCTGATAGACTGTAGCTCCCGAGTTCTCTTCACTTGCTCTGACTTCTTCTCAACGCTTGAACTCTTTCCAAAACAAATCCTGAGGTCTGAATCACAGATCTACGCTGGTCTGCACCTTGGTGATGGAATGATATTTGTCCGGCAGCCTAGTGATAACTTGAACATCTTTTGTGTGGTCTTAGTGTAAAACAAGACCCAAGGTTATACTGTTCAAGTAAATGTGTTTCCCTGAATTTACTTGAAATCCTTCCTGTAAATCCATTCAATCTCTTCCTCCTTCTTACAGTTAATTCCACCTCCAGCAGGCACAAATATACCAGCCCTCTTCAAGAGAGATCTAAAGAGAAATGTAAGCACAACCCTGCTGGGAAAGAAGAGGCTTCTCATTGTAATTTGAAACTGGTAAAGCAAAAAGAAGTTAACCCTTTTGCTACCAGGAAAGCCTCCATTTTCGCAATTTTATAGCCATGCATGTAACATACAACAGTGATATATGGGGTGTACGAGTTCCAGGGAGAAAAAAAGCCAGTTTTCAAGTAACAGGCTGAAAACTCTGCCACCCAGCCATACAGAAAAGTTTTAGGTCTTTTTGGTAGAATGCATTTAATACACTTCCATATTAAGTCTCAGGTTGTAGCAAATTAACTTGGTATGACCCAGTTCCATACTTGAGATTATTTCTAGCTTTTGAGAGTCATTAAAATTTACTTCTTAAAAACTGAAAAGACAATTTTAAAATTGCAGTAAGTTTATTGATTCTTAACGACAACTGGCTATTTTAAAGCAAAAAAAAAAAAAAGTAGACAATGAATCATTAGCAAATTCATTCTACTCCAAAAAAAAAAAAAGAGCAACTATAATAATTTAGGGATGAGAATTAGATAGCTCCAATTTAATTACCTGTAGAAAAGATTTAAGCAGAAATATACATTTATTTCTGACTAAATCATTAGCTGAAATAGAAATATCTTATATATAATAGTATCATTCTTAACTTTTCTCCATTACCACCAAAATGTAGACATGCTTACTACAAGATATTATTACCAAATGCACTCAGTACTCTGATTTAAGGTGTGCAAATACTCACCAGTTGTGCTAAAGATCAAGTATCCTGTGTGACTACACCCAGATGGGAAGTGGGATTCCTGAACTTTGGTAGGTAGAATAGAGAAAGTGTGCACCTTTCTAAAACGCCATACCTAATCTGAGGAAATGAGCGAAGTATGTGTTTATCCTTAATGGTTAATGCCTTTAAAATTTGGAAGTCTGCAATGTTTCTCTGCCTGCTATAATTTTCCTCTCAGGCACGCATTTAACCTTAGCGTTTACAGTGCTTTCATTGTCTGGGACAGCATTTCGATAGCAAGGTAAATTTATCCAGTAAATTCTAGAACTGTGGTGAAATTCTAATGTTTTTTTTTCTTTGCCGAGAGGTGTCTCATTTCTTGTTTAATTTCTTTTAACATGTTTTCTCTGAGCGAATCAAACAGTCATATTTCTCGTGGTCTTCAGTTCATCAGTGAATGCAAGACACTGAAGGGGCTTCCAGTTCTGAGTGAATACGTCATTTCTCTTGTACAGATTCACTAGGAAAACTTGAGAGTGCAGTTGAGTGTTTTCCCTCACTGAAAATTCTGCATCATTACAGGATGCCACCACAGTCAGAACAGCAGTCCAGAGACCACACGCAGGGAAGGCATTGTGGTAAAAGAGACATCACAAAAAGGAGCAGCCATGCAGATTTGCAGTGACCAGATACCACTACAATAAACAACAGTTTGGACTTCTAAAATTCCTGAGATTTTGTTTGTTTGTTTGTTTTTTTACTTAGCATCCAAACCAAACATCAAGTTTTGGTCATCATTACAGATTCAGATCAATTACTCTTTTGTGTTTATAAAATGTATCAAGTAGGCTATGGAAAACCTCTGTATTTTAAAATACATTTTGCAAGCTGTGAATTTGCTTTATGTCTCAAGAGCACAATGGGGTTACAGAGTAAAATCAGCTTCATTAAAGGAAGAAAGAGTTCTTATTACATATGTATTTATTTTTTCTAACATATTTGAAAAATAAAAATAAGACTGGATGTCATGTCTCAGAAACTGTTTTCCTGAACGTTAATTTATAATACCAATCAGTATAATTTAATTTAATTGCTTACCCAGACGTTTCATTGTACTGAAAATAAGTTGCTAGCGGGCTTGGTCAGATTTTGGTGTCTACTCTATCCTTAATATAGACTAGATTTAGCTCAAAAGATTAATGAGGGGAAAAAAATAAGAAAACAAATCCTAAGACTAAACAGGAAATGCTAGCTACTGTATAAAAAGTTAGAACTGATTTCAATTAAGAGTAAATTATTACTTTACCACATCTCAATTCCTGGATAGATTTCTACCTAAGTGTTTGAGAGAAACTTGAAAGATAAAATAAATTTTGTACCTACAAATAAGAAAAAAATGCACAATTCTGAGTATATATTATAAAAGGGATTGAACACACTGTAGAGTCACACATCAAAAAAAAAAAAAAAAAAAGTCAGGTTAGAAGAAAGCCCTGACTCATCACGAAAGTTGTTCTTAAAGATCACCAAGAAGCACTTCAGCAAAAACCCGTGCCTTTCCTTGTTGCTTTGGAACAAAGGTAGAGTCCAGCTAAGAAGCTCTCCACAGTTCACTATTCTTTTAAAGTTTCTATTCTCATTGAAATCTGATGCCTTTCTCTCTTGGATATGAGGTGCAACCATACGCATTTTACCAATTTCAGTCTTCCCAGATTTTCAAAAGAAACTTGTTCAATGGGTAGTTGAAGCATTTGTAACTGTTTTGTATAGAACGCCCTTCTTATCCTTCTTATCCCCCTTGAGCTTTGGTTACTGCTGTTTTTTGATGTAGAAGCAAAGTATCTGGAAAAGATTAAGTCAGTAGGTATCTATAAGACCATTTAGGTGGCTGGAGGCACTCACTGACAGCAGGGAGAATTCTGGGAAGCCATCTACAGAGTCAGCTGTGTCCAAAGGAAGGCAGAGCAATACTGGAAAACTATTTTCTGACAGGTTGTTTGTTTTGATAGGTTGGTTGATTGGTTGGTGATTTTTGTTTTGTTTTGTTTCTTACAGTGATCTGAAAGGCACTGTAGTCATGGGCAACCTAAATTTTATCTGATCATCAGCTACTAAATGAAATCTAGGAAACTGATAATAAGGATAATAGATAATAGCAAGGTTTTGAGATATTTGTTATTATTGAATAACCAGGATTATATAAACAGGATTTTTCAATACGCTCTATAGTCAAGATTCTAAGATTGTTTTATGTGAGTTCAAGAGGGTAGATATTAATTATAATAATAGTTATTTCTTGAGAGAATAAACCAACAATTAGCCATTAAAAAGTAGACATTCTTAGTAGATCATCAGTCTCATGATTCCATAATTACTAGATTCCAATTCTGTCAGATAATTACTATGACTCAGAAGGAAAAGAATTGTGTAATGAGTTACATTCACATTCATAAAACCCTCTGTTAATATTACTACAATGAAATTCTACTAAATTAAAGTTGATAACCCTGATAGATGTGGTTAATATATATTCAACAAATATCCCATTCTTTTGAATGACAATGGTTTGTTTTATTTGTGTAGTAGTTAATCTTGGTTGTCAACTTGACAGAACCTGGGAGCTAAGAGATATGCTTCTCGGTGAGTCTGCAAGGTATCTTCTGGATTATTTAACTGAAGGGGAAAAAACTATCCCAGAGTGAAAGATATCTTCGATTGGCACTCTAGCTACTAAGTCCTGTTTGCAATGCTTGACTTCTTTTCATTTTTGGTGTGTGCATCTACTCCACAGCAGCAGCTGGTGCTGTTATCATTTTTTCTGACAACCAGAACTCAGTTCTTTGATATTTCAATATGAACTGAAAGCCAGCAGAAAGCTGGAAATCCTCGAACCTCTTGTGTGAAATGGAAACTGCAGAACAATCCATATCATGGACTGAATAGGTACTGGGTTGTCCATCTCACCAAAGCATAAGCAGACATTGTTGGATACCCCACCCATGTCACATAATCACATCTAATTAATACCCTTTTGCAATAATGTTTATTCCACCAGTACTGTTCCTGTACAGAACTCTGATTAGTACAATGTTTTGCCCCAGTGCTGTTATTATGACCCATATTGCAGGAGCCTAAAAATGACCACAGTTTAATTAGATTTCAGCAATAATGAAAATTGCTTGCAAAGTCTCAGCAGAGTGGAGTTGCATAGAAAACACTCAGATCAAGTGGAGCATGGAGAAAAGCATCAAATAAGGCGTGTGAGTGAGTGCAAAATCATCATTCTTAAACCCACACTACACACTCTGAAGATGGCTGGCTCTAATCAATACGTGGAACAATTCAAAATGTGTTGGAAGTATGACAGCTCAATGACAGGTATGGCTGCCAATTTACCATAATAATTTCCACTAACAACAGATAAACCTCAGAAGAAAGTAAAACTTATAAGAGTCACTACTGATGGCCAAAATGATCCAATTTGAAGAAAATTTTAAAATTGCATAGTGCAAAATTGCTTTAAATACATAGTATTTAATTTCATAGTATCTCTTGTCATAGTGAATACAAAATATTTCACTGTGGACTGGACAGAGGGTTCAGTAATTAAGAGCATGTACTATTCTTGCAGAGAACCTGGGTTTGGTTTCCCAACATTCATGTGGCAGCTGGATCCAGTCAGTGGATCCAGTTCCTTTTTCTGGCTTCTGTGGGCACCAGGAACACACATAGCGTACTTATACACATGCAGACAAAACACTCTTATACATAAAAATGAATAAATCCTAAAAGATCTTTATAGAATTTTCCTTAGAAGTTTTGGGATAAATTTAAAGCCTAAGAAAGTACCCACAAATATGTCATAGAATGTGTCCATTCACAATTTTTTAAATATGTGTACATATATATAAAATCATATATACATATACTTATATACATATATATCACCCAAAAGTCCTCTGAAAATTAAGAGAGTATGGGCTTTACTTTGTAATGTGTAATATCCTTAGGAAATATATTAATGTGTAGTATGTAAAATAATTAATATTTGAACTGTTTCATATAAAGCTCCCTCTGTTAAGGTTGAATATAAGAATTACCACTTGATGTAGATTAAGAAATGCTAGGACTGGTGAGATGGCTCAGTGGTTAAGAGCACTGACTGCTCTTCTGGAGGTCATGAGTTCACATCCCAGCAACCACAGGGTGGCTCACAACCATCTGTAATGAAATCTGATGCCCTCATGTGAGTGAGCAGGCTTGGAGCCAGCAGACCTGGAGCAATAGGGAGAGGGGAATGGGGGGGAAGAGAAATGCTAATAATGAGTTATACAAAGACTAAGAAAGTCACAATTCTTGATGTAGACTCAAACATTAGTACCTTTAAATGATTAATATGCAATCAGAGTTGAGAATTCCCAAAAAATATTCTGGGACAAATATAAACGATTGTACATTAAAAGAAGTATGTTTCAGAGTCATGATAAAAGTTTCTAAATAAGACTCAGATTTTTTTAATTGTTCATTGATTGCTAATAAGATTCCATGCTTCTTAATAAATGTTTATTTTAAGTAAATACACAATGTTTCTTCCAG
This sequence comes from Rhabdomys pumilio, assembly GCA_030674055.1. Classification (NCBI taxonomy): domain Eukaryota; kingdom Metazoa; phylum Chordata; class Mammalia; order Rodentia; family Muridae; genus Rhabdomys; species Rhabdomys pumilio. Next base: position 80,736,932 of record JANHMN010000007.1, read on the forward strand.
AAAATCATTTACATCGTTCATATACTGAATACTAGCTTATTCTAGAAAATAAATAGGCTATGCTTTTTCTACATGTCAGTTGCTTCTAAAAAGATTTGCTCAGGAACTGAAACTTAAATTCAGAGTCAAAATGCAGCACCTTATGAAAAGTCTGTGCTATGGCATAATACAGATATCAATCTATCTTTTTTATAAGGGCATCTGTCTACTACGCAGTTTTCTTTTGCTCATTTTAGTTCTTTCTTGAGCTAGCCTGTACATCCTAAGGCCTCTTGCCTTATATTATACAATCCATTTGGACAACCAGTCATCTGACCTTACAAAAGTAACCTTCATGCCTGTTCTGGATATGTCCAGTTTGGAGTGTCCTGATTCCCAGTATTCAGAGAGGCACGTCCGAGCCTCTTCCTGACACAGTGTGTGAAATTTCTTCTCTGTTTTTCACTCACATTGGATCTCTTCCCCATCCTCACTTTCAAGTTACTTTCTATATTTAAATCCTATTATTTCTCTTCTTACACTTTTCATTTTTTCTCTTTTTGATCTGATCCTCTGTTTACAATAAACTTTATCTCTGCACCCTAATTTTAAAAGCCTTATCAGCACCACCCCACTCCGATGTTCTTATCTAGAACTCTGTCTCTCAAGTGTCACTGTTTTCTTTATCTCTCACCTTTCACCAGCCCTCTTCCCAGAGAGCAGATTCCACTCTCTGTCTTCTTTCTTCTTCCTTCCAGAATTGTTGACTCGTTTTATCTTCTACAGCCCACATTCCTCAGCACCGCACTGATGTTACTAAGTTGCAACCTGATAGTAGATCTCTCCCAAACTTTACTTTTAAGATGCTTCTCTGCAAATGGATAGAAATACTAGTGACTGGTTTTAGCTACAGGTATGATCCTTTAGAAAAACAACTGTTAAAATTATAACAATAATGAAAATAATAACGTCATAACAGTAAAAATAGTGAAACTCAGGGAAATAACTCAAGTTATTTATTATAACCAAAGTTTTAGCCAGGGCCAGACTTCACTTGGAATAAAGAATAATTATCACTTGGCTGAAGTACAGCATCTTGCTTTCGATGTGTTTAATCTTAATTTGTGGAGCATTTGTGTCAATACAGAACTCTAATTCAACACACAATATAATCTCTTGTTATGTCACATCAGCGTCTTTTTAAGTCTTTTGAATGTCTTTCTAGAAAGTTTCTCTAGGTATAATGTGTTAATAGTATGTTGCCTCCCAACCATTTTTAGGGAAATAAAGTTAAGTTACATTGTTTATAGTTTCTACTGTCATTCTGGAATTTCTCCTATGGAGATACACTACTTATTTGCACATTATTGTTGTTGTTGTTGTTGTTGTTGTTGTTGTTGACATTTACCATTACATGCTGGATATCAGACAGATAATTGTATCAATATCAACAAATTTCACATATGAACTGATGATGTTAAACCAACTGAGACCAGAGCTATGGTTTCATAATTACCTCCAAGCAAATTTTCATAAAGGAAACTATTTGTGATCCATATGCATAAGCTTAACCAACAGGCTTGAGCATATTTTTAAATATGCTTTTCAAATCAAGTGAGAAAGATTTCCTTAGACAAAGATTCATATGAAAATATTCAGTAAACATGCTAGAACAAATGGCAACTGAACCAGTCTTGCTTTAGGAGTCCTCTAGGTAGCCTGGGGCTCTGCCAGTATCCTCAACCTCCTTTAGTCAAAATCTTCTGATGTCAACCGCATTTGGCTCCGTAATTGTGAATATTTAAGGCTATGTTAACATAAGTCCCTCACCAAACTGACATATAGATCATTCACATGCATTGATACCAAAATCATTTAGATGAATCAAAACAGTAACTACGGGAGCGAGATCTCCAAACTCATTGTCTATAATACAAATGTTGTTATCTTCACAGTTAACCAAATGCTGCCAGAATCTTCCCACCAATAACTATCCATGTGTGCTTAAAGAATGTCATAAAATTCTCTGGTTCTTTTACTTATTTTTTTCCACACCCATGAGTCATGCACAGGACTTGTAAAGAGTATAGTGTTTAACAGAGAATCTGCCTGATGTTTACAATCAGGAAACTAAATTGACATCTTACTTTCCAAACGACGTTGGAATCACACAACCAGAGGGTAACTGGAAACAGTAATTTAACTGAATGAATCAGTTTCTTCATGGATAAAATGAGAGAGTTATCTCTTACTGTGAAGTATTGAATGCGTTAGATAAGAGGACGTATGGAAATATGTTTCATAAGTGTCAGCGTTTCATAGCTTACCGCCAGGAGTACATGGCTCAGTAAAATTGAAATTCTTCTTTACTTTGTTATTGGTTCTCCTACATTAGCAAATTAAGAGATGGTGTTTACATTCTTTAATCAGTTAATCAGAGAAAGAGAATATATCAGTCTCTGAAATAACATTGTCATGTCTGTGGATATCAAAAGACTGGAATTTTATTGTGTTATCTTTCTGCACAATCTGCTCGCCTTTTGAAAGACATACAGGTACTCATGAGGTCTCTCACAAGCTTATCGGTCCATCTCAAGTCTGTTCCACCAGAATCCTAGTGCAGTGGCAAAGGCAAAAGGAGAAAATGATTTTCAAAAACTTAATTATCTGATTGCTCTATTGCTCACACGTTATTTAATTTACAGTGTGCACTTGTCCTGTCATTCTCCATTCTTGCTGATGGCTATAGTCAGCTTAGGAACACTTCGAGTATGCTCTTGGCTTTCAGTCAAGTCAGCATTATGCAACCAGCTCTGGGCTGGGAAAGGGGGCATCTAACACACAGAGTGAGCTGACAGTGGGGGCATGTACTCTATTCACTCTGAGCCATAGAATTGATTCAAATATTAGATTTGCCACCATCTATTTTGTTACATGTGCTAAAAAATCACTTAACACTTCTACCCATTACCTTGTTTTAAAACATTGGTTACTAGAAGATTATCATGATTCTCAATAACATAGTACGAGGATATTCTTTTATAACTACAGAGCAATCATAACTGCATTTGTAATGGTGTTATTCAGAACATTACCATGGCAGGTGTTTAATTTTCATCCCTTCACTGCAATTATAACTATGTAGCATGCTACTATGCATTTAGAATAAACAAAACTATTAGTGACATAGAAATATAATATGCAACATTTTCCAATCAAACTTTACCACGAAGTTATTTATTTAAGGAGCTGGTTACTGTCATGCAAAACATATTCTAAGACTAATCCTCCACAAGAATGTTTTAAGAAATAATCAGTCTTAAAATAATTGGAGAGACAAAATAATATGGTGACTAAGAAGTATATTCTGGCCGGGTGGTGGTGGCGCACGCCTTTAATCCCAGCACTTGGGAGGCAGAGGCAGGCGGATTTCTGAGTTCGAGGCCAACCTGGTCTACCGAGTGAGTTCCAGGACAGCCAGGGCTACACAGAGAAACCCTATCTTGAAAAACCAAAAAAAAAAAAAAAAAAAAAAAAAGTATATTCTGAGTTAGGAAAAATTTAAATGCTGATCCTGTGTTTCATAGCTTTGTAATCAAATAGTGCCTGCATTAATTGATCTTTAGATAAAGATAATGGTATCTGATATATCCTATCATATAGGACTTTATAAAGATCAAATGAAACAGTAAGTGTAAGAAGATTTTTAGCTAGGAGTGTAGAAAAAGGAAAACAAAATATCTAGCACAGAAGTTGGCCCTGGTTAAATAATAGTGCCAGATCCCATTAGATTTCACACCCATCTATGGAATTCTCTAAGTATTATTACACTATGACATCCAAAAGCATTGTGTTACAAAAAAAGAAAAAAGAAAAAAGAAAAAAAAGCTTCTATTTATAGCTAAATGATTAACCAAAACATTTATCTCAAGAACATTTTCTTCTGCCGACGTGACCCATGATGACACTATCCAGGGTTTACCAAATACACTAAAAGAGAATGTAGTCCTCTTCAACTGAAAAGATGGTCTCACCTTTTTTGAATTAAATAAATTTCTTAAGAAATACTACATATAGGCAAGTAGATCGAGCACGAGTCCAATGTATAGAGTCGACTCCTGATTTTGAATTTTTCTTTCTGTCACTGACAAACCAAATACTTTGTTACTCAAGCTCTTTCCTCTAAGAGGCAAGGAGTGAAAGAAAGATAAAATTAAAGCTAGCCTACCCTCTGCTGTCTTAGAAATGCTGGTTATGTTCTGTGGTTAAAGAACTTCAAATGTCAGTCAAAACAATCTTTGTCACCAGAACAAATAACAAAAAAATTAATGCATTTCATTTTTTCACATAATTGAATATGAAAAAATTATTTTGACCTACCAACTAAACTATCATTCTAGCAACTGGTAACCTTATTTAAGGTTTATCTAAAGTTGAAAATGATATGTAGAGTTCATTGATTACCTTGTCTAGCATTTCCAAATACAACAATTTCATCCCATTTATATAGTAGAGAGAAGTAGATCAAAATCACAAGTTCAAAATTGCAATCACAATAAACAGGATTATTGGCTTTTTCTCATGTACGTGAGACTAGAAATGAAAGTCCTTGGTTGTTTGGACAGATTCAAACCTGAACTCCTTGTACTACTTTCAGACTACGATGCCAAACTTTAATTAAGATGGTGACAATCCACAGTACTGTTGCAAGACTCTGACAAACACTGACAGGCTCTGACTCCTAATGCTTGCAAAATGAGGTTTGCCTCAGGTAAATTTTGCCTTAGCATTTGTCTAAGATTTTGGAACAAATTTAGAAATTGGGATAGAATTGTTTGTTTAAGTTATTTCCCTCTGATGTTTTCATTATAATACTAAGATTTTTTTTAAATATATTTACTACAAAAGAAATAACCCATTCCTGACACTAAGGCTTTTGTTATCCTGTCATATCTGGGGAGGTCACAGTTACCCTGTTGTAGAATAATTTCAGGCTTAATTATTTTTATGAACATGTATAGTGTATGTGTGTTGATGTGGATGGGGTGGATGTATGTGTGTGTGTGTGTGTGTGTGTGTGTGTGTGTGTGTGTGTAAAAGAGTCTACAGTAGTATATTAACATAGAATTTTTTTCTAAATGTCTTTGTCGTTACTTCTCTGTGAAGTTTCATAGACCCCCAAACATTACAGGCTACTGCCATTGTTTATGGTTACCCTCCAGAAGTTGACAGTAAGACCCTACTGCTGAAGATACCACTAATTTAAGTCATAGAATATAAAGAGATCATGCTGCAACTGTCATAGCTGTCATAACGAGTCATAGGCTCTAAGAGAGAACATATAATTATTATACTGCTAAATGAACATAGTACTAAACTGACTTCTAATGAGTCCTTGTCAGAACCACGGCTCTCTCAACCCTCACCTAATAAGCATCTGTCTGCTGTAGATGATGATTACCACAGGGATCCACACTGGACCAAGTACAGATGCTGCAGAATGTTTAGCCCTAATGGAACAGATACATCATATGCCTTCCTCCCAAGGCTGAAGCATCACTGAAGAAAAGAGGGCGGAAAGAATACAGCAGCTGACTACAAGGAAACAACGATTTCGAGACACAGCAGAACAGCTGCACATTCAAAAATCACATTGATTGTGACAGCACATGCAAGGCCAGTGGAAGTTCAAACCAGACCAAATCCAAGCATGGAGAGAGATGTGAATACAAAGTCCTATCTCTACCTGAGAAACAATGGGCGACTGTTACAGAGGGGAGAGGGGAATGTCCGTTTTCTCTAAGAATGTAGCCATTGGCAAGTCAGTCATGGTCCCTCCAGTGGAACACCCAAAAATATTTGGGCACCACACATTTGTATTGATGGAGTTTGGGAAGAAGAACACAACGTTGGGTAGTTATAGAGGGAGGGTGGACCTGGGAAGAGCTGGGGGAGTGGAGAGAATACAATCAAACCATTTATGAAACTTCCAAAGAATTAGTAAAAATATCTTCTAAGAAGAATGTTTGTGCATATTTTCATTCTGTGTTGGGAGCCGACTCCTAGCAGAAAGCAGCTATCATCTTCGTAGCCATCTCGAGCCATATACCCTGACAAGAGACTTGTTTTCAACAGCCTACAACAACTGAGCACACTCTGATAAATATCTTGTTTATCCCACATATCTTGTTTTGCTGTTTAGTGCCCCCAGCTGCAAGGCACATGGCAACGAGTATAAATACCCTGGACTTCCCTTCAATGAGGAGACAATAAGGAGACTTGAGACTTGATCAGGACCTTTGTCTTGTCTCCATTCTTCAAGTCTCTTCCCCTCCATCCCCACTCTCTCTCTTGCTAGACCCTGACCCGCAGACCGGAGCAGCAGCTTGGGTAGAACACAGCGGCCCCCAAGCTGAGCAGTGTGAGCCTCAACCATCCTACGCATTGTTGTTTGTGTTTATTATTTGCTTCTTGGGGAAAAACAACTTCTAAAGTGAACAAAATAGTGTAAAAACATTGTCTGACAGGAACACAAAGTTTGGATTGCTCTGGCCATTGACTAATCTTACACAAACTGCTCACATGCTATTACAACGAACCAATTTGTAATTTGTAACCAAGAGTGAGTAGAAGCCCAGGGAGATAAACAATAGCAAACTACATAGAAGGAATAAATCCTGTATGTTGACTGACTAATGGTTTGTAAAATGTCTCTCTACCTCATCTCTCTATCCCTGTCTCTCTCAGTCTTCTTACGTGCATTGTTTCTGTCTTTGTGAAGTACAGAAGACTTCAAATCATTCTACCCAAAATGTGTATAAAACTGTCCTTGTGAAAAACATTTCTGCTAAGTTATAATTATTGTTTGGTATATAACGATGATATTGCTTACAGTTTCTTTTAAAAGCCCATTAGAGGCAGAACTCGCTTGAAAATTTCACCTCTAGAGAAATGAGGCTTAAACAGAAACCTGGGGGGACACTGCCACCTTCTGGCCGTATGAGTTTTAAAACTGTTGAAAGTTACCACTGCCTTTCTGAATGGAAATGTTTAGGCAATCCATTTTTACAAATTATAATCTTGTCAGTGATCATAATCTTATCACTGATCGTAATCCTATCATTGATACTTTGAAAATATATACCTTGAAGTTTTGTTTCTCTGTTATACTACTTTTTAAACTACTAGAGTTCTCATTTTGCTAGGTTCGTCTAAAACGTTTTTAATTTAATGCATTCTTCTTTATTGTTTTTTTTAATGGTTAGGCTAGTAATAAAAATGACAGAGACATTTTCACATCCCAGAACACACCCAGGAACCATCTTGCTGCTTCTGATTGCACACCATGTCCAACCTTACAGGGCAAAGTTGGAGCACCACACTCAAAATCACCAAAGCACAGAGTGCATTTCTTACAACTTTTCACCCCATAGATGTTCCATGAATGTAGTGATAGAATAAAAATGACACAGGAGGTGTCTGAGCTCTTCTAGAAGCTATGAGGTGAGTCAAACAGGAGAAGGGGGGCTAAGAAATTAACATGAGTTTTCATTTCAGGCAGAACCTGAAATCAGTGAGCTATTTCAAATGATGAAGAAGTATCTTGTCTGCATTTATCCTTCACCCTTTGTTCTTTTAAACTTTTCTCTGACCCTAAAGTTTTTACCATTTCTCCTTCTTTCTAATGTCTCAGTTATAAAATGTCAGTCAGGACAGCCTTAAGCTCATGACTTTAATTAACAGCCTGTTGAAATTTAGTCTCAAGTAATTAGTTTTAGTTGTAGCTTCTTTTGCAACTTCATGCTCTCAGAATATCATTACTTGTTGGGTATTTAACAATACCCAATATTAGCTTCCTGGCTTCCAATAATACTGAACATGGTATATATTCTGTGCAATATTAAGTATTCTGAGTTTATGGCATCATACTTAGTTTTGGTGATACGATATGCTTCCCACTCTTAGGAAATGACATTGTCTAACTTTTAGAGAGGATTACATAACTATTTAGCGTATTTGGTGGACTCAAGCCCAAATTTCTACTGGTCTTCCTAAGAAATTTCAGATCCTCAGAGGAAAGCATTGGAAGAACAGTAGCTAAGCAGTACTCTTGTTCAAGTTTTCTTTGTTTACTTTCCTTTTGGGTCCATGGAGTAACATAATGGAAACCTGTGTATACATTATAACCACTAGGACTTTTCAAAACAGAAATGCCTAGGTATGTAAGGGAGAAACAAAGATAACTGTGTCAGAGAAACCAAGAACGAAGCAAGTCAAAGGCATGGGTTAGCACATGACAAACACATCAGAAAGCTAACCAGCCGGGCTTTGAATAAAGGAAATACTTTAGCAGGATCAAGATAAGGCCAAACAATTGTATACTTTCTAATGTTCCCCCACTTAAACTTTGTCGCTGATTTAGAATTGTACTAACTTGTCCCTCATATGAAGCAAGCAAAGATTAACAATAGAGCATAAAATTGCTTGTGGACATGGGAACATACTTTCCAGCAAATCTTGGGAAACGCAATGGGCTGTTCTTACATGCTTACCGCTTGCAAGGTCTTCTCATGACTCCAGGGACTGCAACTGGTATGTGCTGCTTTCAATGCCCTGATGCTCCCTTTATGTCTTACATCTGCTTCTTACAATCAAGGAGCTCCTTCAGATCAGGGAATTTGCTTGCCTGTCCGTGAAACTTCGGTGTTAGACAAACAACATAGCTAGTCTATAAGTGTTTGTGAATGAATTAACTAATGGGAATCATTCAGCTAAATGTTGGCTGTCAATATCTCAGGGAAATGTCTTGAAGGCTTTCAAAACTTCTGAAAATGTATTGTAATTTATTTGTATTGTAATTTAAATATATTGTAATTTCTAAAAGGTAGACCATGTGTTTAAGCTTTACACTCAAGTAAATAAAAAAAAATAACATTCTTCTAAAACTTTGTACTTCGTTCCCAATCTCCATTACCAAATTTCAGCCAACTCCACTGAAAATAACAAGGTTTGTTTCCTCTAGTATTTCTTTCTACAGAGCATTTAATTCTTCGTCATACGAGGACGACTTCTATGTGTGTTGCTTGGTGTGCACCAAAATTCAAAACCTAATATAGCTTCTGGGATTCTGATGGTTAGCTCCCTGAATAGCATTCCAGTTCATAAAGAAAAAATGATAAAGGACTAAGGTAGTTCGAGCAGAGTCTGTTTGAGAATGTTATCATTAAAGTGTCTGGGTGAAGAAGTAAAGTGGACTGGTGAGCAGCTAGGAACTACAGCTCCGGAAAAAACTGAAAGGCTGCAATGAGGTTCATCAGCAAAATACCTGCCCACGACAGTTTTTTAAAAAAGCATTACATTTGGGATGTAGAGATGATTCTGTGGTTGAAAAGCTTACACTGTAAACTTGAGACCAGCTCTGTTCTCAGCCCCCTTGTGACAAGCTTTGGGGAGTGCAGCATAAAAACCTGTAACTAGATTTGAGGGGAAGGCTATTTTGTTTTTTATTGAATATTTCATTTATTTATATTCAAATGTTATCCACTTTTCAGGTTTCCCCTCCAGAAAGCCCCTATCCCGTCCCCCTTCCCCTCACCCACCCATCACTCCCCACCCTGGTTCTCCTATACTGGGGTATCAAGCAGTCCCAGAACCTCTCATTGATGTCCGACAAGTCCATCCTCTGCTATGTATGTGGCTGGGGCCATGGGTTTCTCCATGTGTACTCTTTGGTTGGTGGTTTAGTTCCTAGGAGCTCTGGGGGTCTGGTTGTTTGGCATTTTATTCTTTCTATGGAGTTGCAAACCCCTTTAGCTCCTTCAGTCCTTTCTTCAACTCCTCCGTTGGGGACCCTGTGCTCAGTCCAATGGTTGGCTGAGAGCATCCACCTTTGTATTTGTCAGGCTCTGGGAGAGCCTCTCAGGAGACAGCTATATCAGGCTCTTGTCAACAAGCACTTCTCGGCATCTACAATAGTTTCTAGGTTTGGTGCCTGTATATGGGATGGATCCCCAGGTGGGTCAGTCTCTGGATGGCCTTTCCTTCAGTCTCTGCTCCACATATTGTCTCCATATTTCCTCCTATGAGTATTTTGTTCCCCCTTCTAAGAAGAACTGAAGCACCCACACTTTGGTCTTCCTTCTTCTTTAACTTCGTGTGCTCTATGTGTCTTCTTTTGTGATTGGGTTACCTCACTCAGGATGACATTTTCTAGTTCCATCGTTTTGCCTAAGAATTTCATGAAATCATTGTTTTTATTTTTTTATTATTTTGTGAAAATCTTTATTGAATATTTTATTTACATTTCAGATGCCATCCTCTCTCCCCATTTCCCTCCCTAGAAAACCCCTATCCCACCCCCACTTCTCCCTTTTGCTTTTATACTATTTTTTTAATGTTAATCAAAGGCTTTATAAGTTTGGTAATGTTCAATATCAATCAGAAGTGTAACCCAATACCCAACCTAGATATATCAACTATCTTTGACTGACAGGGACATGCAAACATCCACCTCAGTGTCCCTCCCCCCTCTTGTCACCTAGATCCTCCTCTCCTTCTCCTCCTCCCCTTACTCCTTATCTTCCTCTCCTTACTCCTCCCACCTTAGCTCCTCCTAAATATCACCGTTCCTGTTAAAGTAAAACTTTTTTCTTAGAATACAATTAGAGCATAACTATATCAACTTGTATCAGCAAGGTACAAGATAGACCTAATATCCAGTCCATCATTTTGTTGACTAAACAGAACCTCCTAACTAAAAGACTGCCCCTCCTAACTAACAAACTAATTCTGAACCTGGCTTTTTTTCTTGGCTTTAGAATGAATGTCAGCTGAAAACCATCCTCTCAAATCTTTTCTCTCAAAGTAAATAGCTGGGATTGGCTATGAGACTATAAGTCTTCAAATCCATCAGAAATCCATAATGATTGAGTTAACTGAAATTATAGGAAGCACCAAGCATAGCTTCTAAAACTTAGCCAAATTATAGAGACCACTGAGCACCTGGACAGTCCCTATACTACAAAACATTGGAGCATTCAATCTTCAGCCTTCTGGCCCAGGATCATCTGACAGACCAAATGATGCAGAATTCTTAAGGACTGATTACTCTGTCTTGGCAGATATAATCAGTTGACTATTCCACAAGTGTGTCCTTTTCTGGACAGTGATTTGTCTGTAGATGAAAAGAGGCAATTCTTGTCTAGTGGCTGTCTCACCACAACTGGAGTAACTCCAAAGATGCTCAATTTCTTCTTAGAATCCAAGACAGGAAGCTGTCAGGAGCAGACAGGTCTCTAATCAAAATGGACATTAATACAGAAATATTTGTAACGTCAATTCTGTGGACTTCTGATGTTTTGAAAACCAACTATCCATGTAAGGCAATCTGGACTATTGTTGGTTAACTCCTCTCAGCTAAATAAAATATAGAAAACACCCTAACAATAAACTCAGAGCCATGAATTTGCTATAGGCCCTTAATTCACAGGCTAACCATCTCAAATCAGTTTAAAAACTTAAAGAAGGACTGGGTCTAAGCCTTGTATTCCTAAATGTGTTATATAGGCACAATGCCTATGAGAGTAACAATATTAATCTCACTTTATATCAATAAGAAGCTCGTACCAATGAAAACCTTAAATTAGAAATCAAAGTAAATTTTGTACCATTTAAGAAATTATAACTTCATCTTAATAACAATTATACATATTTCTAAGAATAGGTTATAGTTATGCAATAAATCCTAGCTAATCCCCCCCGTTCCAACAAAACTACTACTTTTCCCTAGAAAGACAGCCCAATAAAAACCACCTCAGTCCCCAAGCCCAGGGAATAGGGGCGCCGACTCTTCATTAACTTCTTCAAGCTGTTTATGGGTGTTGAAATATTAGAAGAGGGGCAGGGGGAAGAGTAAATTAATAAGCCTCGCCTGTGTCTTCACTGCATCCAGCTGGAATTCCAGGACATCAGAGGTTCGAGCAGGTCTGCTCAGCTCACTTGATGAGTAGATACACCGAGGCTGTGTATTCTGCAATATACAATTCTCAAAACAAATTTTAGTATCAAGATAATTTTTTGTTTGAATTCTGAAATCTAGTCTTCTGGCGGCCTGCCTCTGTCATGTCTAATCCATATAATTCTGGGAGTTTCTATGAGGGTGTACTCCCACAATCTTCCCATTTTCACCTCCCTGCTCTCAAATTCCCCAACACTAGGGAATCCAAACTTTCAGGCACCAAGGCCCTCTACTTCCACTGATGCCTAACCCCTTACTCCATTCCCCCCCCCTCCAGTTACTATGAGGGTGTGCTCCCACCATCCTCTCATTCCCACCTCCCTGCTTTTGAAATTCCCCAACACTAGGGAATTCGAACTTTCTGGTATCAAGGCTGTCCACTTCCACTTATGCCTGACAAGGCCACCCTCAACTACCTATACAGGTGGAGTCATGAGTTTCTCCCTTTGTGTTCTCGGGCTGGAGATTTTAGAATGACTATTTCAGCTTGTTTCTTAGGGCCATTTGCTTGAAAAATTGTTTTCCAGCCTTTTACTCTAAGGTTAAGTCTCTCTTTGTCACTGAGGCGGGTTTCCTGTATGCAGCAAAATGCTGGGCCTTGTTTCTGTATCCAGTCCATTAGCCTATGTCTTTTAATTGGGGAATTGAGTCCATTGATGTTAAGAGATGTTAAGGAACAGTGATTGTTGCTTCCTGTTATTTTTGTTATTAGAGGTAGAATTACCTTTGTGTGGCTATCTTCTTTTGGATTTGTTGGAAGAGGATTACTTTTTTGCTCTTTCTAGGGTATAATTTCCCTCCTTGTATTGAAGCTTTCCTGCTATTATCCTTTGTAATGCTGGGTTTGTGGAAAGATATTGTATAAATTTGGTTTTGTCATGGAATATCTTGGTTTCTCCATCTATGTTAATTGAGAGTTTTTCTGGGTATAGTAGCCTGGGCTGGCATTTGTGTTCTCTTAGGGTCTGTATGACATCTGTCCAGGATCTTCTAGCTTTTATAGTATCTGGTGAGAAGTCTGGTGTAATTCTGATAGGTTTGCCTTTATATGTTACTTGGCCTTTTTCTCTTACTGCATTTAATATTCTTTCTTTGTTTTGTGCACTTTGTGTTTTGATTATTATGTGACGGGAGGTATTTCTTTTCTGGTCTAGTCTATTTGGCGTTCTGTAGGCTTCTTGGATGTTTATGGGCATCTCATTCTTTGGATTAGGGAAGTTTTCTTCTATAATTTTGTTGAAGACATTTATTGGCCCTTTAAGTTGGGAATCTTCACTCTCATCTATACCTATTATCCTTAGGTTTGGTCTCCTCATTGTGTCCTGGATTTCCTGGATATTTTGTGTTAAGAACTTTTTGCATTTTGCGTTTTCTTTGAAAGTTGTGTCAATATTTTCTATGGTATCTTCTGCAACTGAGATTCTCTCTTCTATCTCTTGTATTCTGTTGGTGATGCTTGTGTCTATGACTCCTGATTTCTTTCCTAGGTTTTCTATCTCCAGGGTAGTCTCCCTTTGTGATTTCTTGATTGTTTCTACTTTCATTTTTATGTTCTGGATGGTTTTGTTCAATTCCTTCACCTGTTTGGTTGTGTTCTCTTGTAATTCCTTAAAGGATTTTTGTGTTTTCACTTTAAGGGCTTCTACCTGTCTACCTGTTCTCCTCACATTCTTTTAGAGTGTTATTTATGTCCTCCTTAAAGTCCTCTATCATCATCATTAGAAGTGATTTTAAATCTGAATCTTGCTATCCTAGTACTATGGGGAATTCAGGACTTTCTTGTGTGGGAGAACTAGGTTCTATTGATGCCAAGTACCCTGGGTTGCTGATGCTTATGTTCTTGTGCTTGCCTTTTGCCATCTGTATCTCCTTAGTGCTACCTGCCCTGTCTCTGACTGGAGCCTGTCTTTCCTATTATCTTGGTTTTATCAAAACTGTGTGGGGTGGGTGTTGCTACTGGGGTAAGAGCTGAGGCCCAAAATCTGCTCAGGCCAGGAGTGACTTCCTGGGTCCTAGTGGGTTCAGGTTACTCCCTGTTTGGGGCAGGCATTGCTGTCTGCTTACCTAAGATA
>JANHMN010000007.1:80758953-80770742 GCA_030674055.1 Rhabdomys pumilio
GGACTCAAACCCTTCAAGTCAGATTTACCACAGATCAGAGTATTCCATCAGAAATAATAATTCCACTCACAGAGTGGAACACATATGTAATTTAAAGTTTTTCTACTGCATTTTAAGTAGAATCAGTGTAATCAGTAAGGTATTCCCATAACTCTACGTATCCAACATATTAAGCATTCCAACATGTTACCGAACATTAATGAACTACTGTTTTTTTTAATTTTTATGCTGTCTTTAAATTTTTGTATTGCATTTCATGCTCAATGCACATTCAGTTCATACTAGTCACCTGTCAAGTGCTGAATAGTGGCTTCCATAATGTGACTACATATTGTGTGTGCAACATATGCACGGATGCACAGTGTACACTCCCCGTTAGATATCTGTCATACATGGAGAGACTGAGGCACTGGAGAGTCATGGGGATGGTCAATGCATTACAGTTAGGCATTGGTGTGTGTCTTAGTTAGGTCTTACTTCTGTGAACAGCCACCACAATCCAGTCGAGTCTTATAAAGGACAACATTTAATTGGGGCTGGCTTGTAAGTTCAGAGATTCAGTCCATTATCATCAAGGTGGGAGCATGGCAGCATCCAGGCAAGCATGGTTCAGGAGGAGCTGAGAGTTCTACCTCTTATTCTGAAGGCAACTAGAAGACTAGCTTCCAAATGGCTAGGACAAGGGTATTAAAGCCCACACCCATAGTGACACACCTACTCCAACAAGGCCACATCCCCTAATAATGCCACTCCCTGAGCCAAGAACATACAAACCACCACAGTGTGTCTCATCTACCCTACCCTCAGTTACCAAATTTGGCAGAGGGTCCATGTGTTTCTTTGGATCTTATCAATAGAAATCATTGTGTACACACAGTATTATATTGATTTTTGTCTTTATGCTTCTGGGAAAGGGTCTCACTATGTTGTCTTAGCTGGTCTGGAATTTACTGTGCAAAACAGGCTGACCTAGAAAATATAAAGGAAGAGAAGAAGAATCAGGAGAGGAAACGTATTAGTCAGAACCATGTGTGTGCATATAAACCATTAGAGAATGTGTTGTATATTGTACGCATAAAATAACAAGTATATGTTTATTAGATTAGTAGCTTGCAAATCAGAGACTTGCAGCACAACCATGACTGTCTACACTCTAGCAAGTGGAAGAACATCACATCTGCTCAGGTCAAAGAAAATAGAAGCCTCCAGAAGAAAGCTAGTACAGCCCCAGTGAAAGGCTGAAAGTCCTGAAGCTCCCTGGGGAGTCAGTCTGTCAGTCTGCATTAAAAGGCTGTTTAGGAACTGGAGTTTGGTGTCACCGGTGATGGCAGCAACTGTAGATGTGCTCCATCAGGAGGAAGTCAACTAGCACACTCTGGCTGCCTTTCTCTTTTCTTTACTCTTATTCCTTCCAGGCCCTATATTGTATCTTTCCTTCCAGATTCAGGGTCTCCTCTGTAAGAGATACCATGACCAAGGCAACTACAGAAGAAAGATTTTAATTGGCAGCTTGCTAACAGTCTCAAAGTTTAATCCATTATCATCATGGTAGGTAGTGTGGCAGGCAGCAGACAGGCATGATAATGAAGAAGTAGCTGAGAGTTTACATCTGACCCACTAGTTTCAGGCTAAGAGAGAGACCAAGTCTCTGGCTTGAAAGCTAATTTAATAAATATTTTCTTATAATTTTATGTATACATCATACAATACATTGAATTGTGATTTATATGCACATACATAGCCCTGACTAATACGTTTCCCTTCTTGTTTCTTCAACTCTTCCTTGATATCTCCCTGGAACCTTCCTATTGAAAACTCAATGCTCACTTCTATGGCACACCTCCTCCAAGACTACACCCCTAATCCTCTCCAAACAGTTTCACTAACTGGGAACCAAACGTTTGAATATGTGAGCCTATGAGAGACCATTCTCGTTCAAAGTACGACACCATCTTTTCGTCTCAGTTGCTGTTCTACATGCCAGTCATATTTGACAAGTTCCTGTGGAAACTCCTAGATATGTGTTTTACTTATCTCCTAAATTCCTCAAATGCAATCAAATGACGGTCAGGATTAACTATCACAGGAAATAATACTTGGTGAGGAGGGAACTCCAGAAGAGTGAAAGCAAAGAATTTTCTAAATAAATTGTAAAAAAAAAAAAAAAAAAAAAAAAAAAGATTAAATGTGAGGAAAGAGTGTGTACTGTTAAAACCTGCATGATCAAAAGTAAAATAAATTAAAACAGATTAAGAGGAAGGTGGAGGTGATCACCTCCAAAGAGATGATAACCAAGGAACAGAGAGATGGTTCAGTGGGTAAAGTGCTTGCCACACAACCTTAACTATCTGTGTTTGATCCTCAGAACCCACATAAAAGTGGAAGGAAAGAACTGAGTCCACAAAGTTGTTTTCTACACACACACACACACACACACACACACACACACACACACATGTGCACACACAAATGAATGAATGAATGAATGAATGAATGAACCTTTTAAAATGATAAGAAAATTCTCAGCTAAAATGCTAAATAGCAACAACATTAAAAAAAAATAAGATAATGGCCCTTTTTTCCAAACAGGGTGAGAGTCCTTGTCTCTTAGCATTTCTGTGAGGGAGGAATGTGTCGACTTCAAACCTATCTCAAGTATAATGAAAAAATTTTGCACATGGGAATGGTTTCATGAAAAGAAATTCTTAAAGATGTGACACAAAATAAAGAAAATTTATGAAAGGAATAGTTTGAGATGCAGGAAGGAAAAAATGACAGGCATATTAATATGTGTAAATAGACCTAGCATCTAAAGATTAAGAATACAAGAAGCAGTTGAATCAACACTACATACATAGTAATAGTATTTTGGCCAAGAATCTGCTAAAGACAATAAAGTCATTTAAGAACTAACCAGGATTAGGGACCATGTATTAAGTGCCATATCAGGTTAAGTAAATGACATTAAATTAGTCTTTAAAAATCAATGAGATTGAAAAAGAAACATATTCATTAGGAGCAGTGGGTCTCAACCTTCCTAATACTGAGACCGTTTAGCACAGTTCTCATGTGGTGACCCCAACCATACAATTATTATTTCACAACTGTAATGTTGCTACTGTTATGAATCATAATATAAATATCTGTGTTCCCATTGGCCTTAAGTGACCCCTATGAAAGAATTATTTGACCCCTGAAAGGGGTCATGACTCAACGGTTGAGAACTACTGATCTAAAGGTAACCAAGAGGAGGTAAACCATGGGAAATCACTGTTAAGAGCCAGGCCAATTCAAGACTTTCTCAGAGGCCCTGATGAAAGAAGGACAGACTGAGCCTACTTCTGTGTCCTCACCCAGGGGAAGACTTGACAAGGTCTTGTCTGGGGCTAGGGCTGAGACTGACCCTTTTAAAGGTTCCTAAGAACCCAGCTTTTCCCCTGAAGAGACTGGAATTATCAGCCCAAGGATACTACATGCTTGGTCTATGACCCATTTGAGATATCTTGTAATCCCCTGGAGTGACATTGCTTCATTAGCTTCCCATTCCATGATAGCTTCCCACTGGCTCTGGCCCATTTTTCTCCTGCAAATAGTATTTAACGTATAGTGCTTCTTCATAAACTTGCATGGCAAGACATGGCATACAGCTTGTGCAAGACCTCCTGACCTAAGCTTTTCAATCTTCTTTATGTTCTCATCCCTCATAATTCCCCTTAGGACCTTGTCACTGAAGAATGACCTCCTGGTCCCAGTCAAATACAAATTACACAGTAGAAATAAATTGAAATACATGAATAATTATATTTAGATGAATCTATTCACAAGTAGAAAAAGTTAAATATTGACTAGGTAAAAGTATAAAGCTATATATCAGTCAAGAGATGAGATAATCTTCAATGAGCCAGAAGATAAACAGAAAAGAAGTAGGAGATAAATCACATAAATGTTTGATACCCCCTCCCAAAGCTACTAAGACTTTGATAATCACAAAACTTAAAAACTGAAAGCGTGATTTGACATGAAGGTATTTACCATACAACATATGACTTACATAAAAAGAAAGAATATCTCTATAACTTCATGTACGTTAGAAAACAGTCACAAGATAAACAAAGTTTGAGAAGTCATAAAAAGAAATGAACATATCACCAAAAACCAACACTGTAGGAGTTCTTAGATAGTAATAAATTAATTAAATTAAAAATTACATGGAACATTTAACAAACTTCATCTAATGAGAGCATGAATAATTTAAACTGGCAGTTAAGTAATATACATCTTACTAAATTAAGCACAGATAATTAATCATGTAATAGCCCATAAACTAGTCTCAAAAAAAAATCTCAACAAATTAGTTTAATTTTCAAAAGTTCTCACACCAGAATGCAGTAGATCAGAATTTCTTATCAATAAAATAAACGTCTTATGCTAGTATTTTTTTATAGTAAACATCTTGGGGCTGGGAGATGGCTCAGCGGGTAAAGTGCTTGGTTCATAAGTGTGATGACTGCAGTGTTTGGTGGGCAGAGCAGCCAGAGGAGCATGAGCTCCAGGGTAAAGTGAGAGGTCCCGGCTCCATCCATAATGTGGAAATGATCAGATAAGACACCTAATGTCAACCTCAGGTCTCCACTGCTCTTCCAAAGAATCCACATTCAATTCCCAGAACCCACATGGTGGCTCACAATCATCTGGAACTCCAGTTCCAGGGAACCAGATACCCTCCTGCTTCTGAACTTCATGCATGCCAGACATGTATGTGGTGCACAGACACACATGCAGACACAACACTCATATACACAGAATCAAATTTAATATTTTAGTTATAATAAATATAACTATATATCTAAACCTGACATATAATACAAATATTATATATAAACAATACAAACCCAAATAGAATTAAGACGTAAATATATAACATAAATGTTTACATTGTAAAGAATAGGTACTGTTAACTAAGACACTACTTATGCAATTTTAGGAATTAGACAAAATATTAGAGTCAAACTGAAAGATTTTAAAAATAAATTACAGATTTAATACAACCAAAATGTTATTTATAAGACTTTTTGTACTTTGTATTCAAATTGTTATGTAGTTAGACAGATAAGAGCAGGCTTGGAGGCCATTAAAAATGCACCACTTCGTTAGGAGACAAACACAGACATATATGTATATGATGTACATGTATATGATGTATATGTATATTATATGTATATGTATGTATAAATGTACATATGGAAGGAGAAGGTACCAGAGCTTTGCTGGTCCCCATTAAAAGAAAGCTATCTCTTTCTCATCCAAGTAGCAGAATCTGGTTTCTAACCCTGGCCATGTATTGTAAAAGGATATTTTAAGTGCCCCCAAATATTACATACTATCATCTCTTTCTTTAAGAGTTAATCCAAGTAGGTCTATAAATCACCTGTATACCTGAGGCCACCTATCAGGAAAGCTAATTCACCTGGAGACATGCTTAAGGCTAGGAAGAATCATAAGCCCCTTAACTGAGTGACCTTATGTACTCCAGAGTCCATCCTTCAATGCAATTGTACCCAAGTTTCCACAACTATGCCTGCCTGCTTTCCTAAGGTATAACTCAAAATATATTTACTTTTCCTTCTCCACCCCTTTCTATCCAGTATGTGTGTATATATGTATGTGTGTATGTATATGAGTATATATGTGTGTGTTTATGTATGTATGGGTGTATGTATGTGTGTATGTATGTGTATGTACATATGTATGTATACATGTATGTGTGTGTGTTCATATGTATGTCTATGTATGCATGTATGTTTGTATGTATGTGAATGTTTGTGTGTATGTATGTATGTATGTATCAGCTAAAATCCTAAGCACACTTGCTCTTCCACTTTGGACATCCTTCGTCTTTCTCTAAAGAACCGTGCCCCAGTTGCTTGCCTTCCTCCACTGCCAAGCCTGCCCACTTTCTAAGATTCTATCTCAAAATTCATCGCTTCCACTCTTCTTCATTTCATTTTCCTCCATCAAGAACTGAACTGCCAAGAGAGAGATGTACAGACAGCTTACCCTATTGGTTTTCTTTCAAATACTAAAAATATGGTGCTGGGACTTTATTTTGACCCTGTGTTTAAATCCTTTTAGCAACAAAACTAAAACCTCATAGATGAGAATCCTGATTCTCAAGTAATAGAAGCAATTAGACTTTCTCTGTTGTTGATTTAATGTTAGTAAGATAGAAAAATGAGTAATTTCACAAGGTAAGAATTTAATGTTTTTAAGATTCCTATTAATTTTGTCTGGCTTGTTAATAAAGTCAAGATTTTTGCTATTATTTATTACTGCAAAAATCAGTCTGCTCTCATATTTCTCATATTACAAAATTCAGAAGCATCACCCTGGGAGAGAGGAAGAGGGGACACTCACTGTTAGAATATAAAAGGTGACACCATTAAAATCTGTTTATGTAAAATCTCTTAATTGACCACTTGTAAGCAATTATTTTAAAATGATTTATTACATCTAATGCCCTATTTATCTAAAGCTAGAAATATTGTAGTTGTATCCCTGAGTTTCATATATCATTTAAAAAAATGTTTGCCACATTGAAAGCACATAAGCTTAAGACATGCAAAGTGACCATGACATTTTATACCTAGACCATCAACATATAAAATATGCAATAAAAATCTTGGCATTTATTGTGTATTTTACCAGAGATTTTTCAAATTTAAAACAAGAGAAAAAAAATATACCTCTGTGTAATCCTATCATTTAAAGTCCTGAAGTATATTTGTTATTATAGTTATTAGATACATATAGAAAAATGTATTCATTTGTGTCATGAGCACTGTCTCCTAAATTTATAAGAAGCCTAATTTGTGTATGGTGTATGGGTGTGTGTGTGTGTGTGTGTGTGTGTGTGTGTGTGTGTGTGTGTGTTTGTGTGTGTTTGTGTGAGTGCGCGAGCGTGGGAGGGGAGTAATCTTATAGACCTGTTTTACATACTGAATCAGTAATTCCAAATTTTGCTACAGAAGTAGACTCTTAAATAGTACATAAGAACTTATGTGTAGCTCTGTGTATCAAAACTAATTCTCCTGGCTTTCTGTGTTACATAAATTTTCTAAGCTGCAAAAGTTTGAAGAACACTTAACAAACTTGGTGTCCTCCAAACCAGAATGGGTGGTACTAACATTTTCCAGGTCTGTGTCTGTGTGTCTCCAATGGCATTGTGGCTATTCTTTTAAGCAAAGGTAACTAAACACACTGTGCACTTCAAGCAGGAAAAGCTATTGCACATTTTCACCTAAGAAGTACATCTGTACACAAAAATCTTCAAGCAAGTTTTCCTTGAGTATTTGTTCCTGTTGGTTATGTAAAACTTTACAACTGCTGTCTGTTAACAGGCAAAAAATAAGTAAAGAGTATTTTTGCAATATTTGGGGCTTCACTAACAAAACAAACAAACTCAAGAATGGATTCCATGTAGGCCTGAAGAAAGAGCCATTTTTTCTATGCCTTTAATTGCTATAAATTGGCCATAAAGGTTTGGTTGGGATTCGCTTCTTTACATCTTCGGCTTAGTCCACCTACATGCAATCAGATCAGATTGAGTCAGATAACATTGCACCACCAAGACATAGACAGGATAAGATGGCACAATGGTTGACCAGTGATGTTTTCAGAGAATGTTGTTCAGAGACAAGGGAGAAAAGCTTGTCAGAATCAAAATGGAATCACACTGGGGCATGGCAGCATTTGCCTATAATTCCCATAATTAGGAGGCTGGAACAGAGGAGTCAGAAAGTTGATGCTAGCCCAAGCTTCACAATAAGACCTTGCCTCAAAGTTTTCAACAAAAATGAGGCCATGTGCACCAACCCTTCCTAAAGTATCTAAAGACAAGAAGCTATAGAGAAGCGGTTCTTATACATCATTACCTGACACTAACTGAATGTATTTCTAACTTTGGTTCCTACCTGTATTCTGTTTATGATATTTACTTCAAATATTTTACCTCAGGACTGAGGAGGTAAAAAACGTAGGGAAATACAATCTTCCTTGAAGGAATGAAAATGAACAAAAAGACCTTTGTGCCCTCACCTTTGACGATTGAAAAGTGAATTCCAAGATACTGTAATTTCCTCAGGAATCTTATGTTATCAAATAGGTGTTGTCTGGTGTTAGTGAGTACAAGGGAATGCTTATCTCCCAGAAAGGGGTTTATAACCATCAGACTATCCTGCAGAAGGCATTAGAGACAGATGAAGTATGGAATCACACCTTAGCTGGGACTCTGCAGTCATGCACCCATCTGACCCTCTATTTAGATCTACGCCTGTGTCAGAGCGTCTAACTTACGCTACTAAACTTCTGTCTGACTTTTAGCAAAGTGGTAGTTGCATCAAATAAATCTTTCTTGCTTCATTTGTTTAATAATTCTATTGTATCTTAATGGCCAAACTTGAGCTGTTACGGCTTCCAGAGGCCAGTCTCTCACTCTAACAACTCCTGTAATGTTTATAACTGTAATATCAAAAGGGCAGGGTCAGGAGGAACTAGTCCCTTTTAGGTGCCATACATCCTCTCCTGGTTCATGTTCTCATCTTGACTAAACAAAACTAACCAAACCATTTTAATATGTCTTCAGTTTAAAACCTGACTTGGTTACTATTCTATTGCTGTAACAGAAAACCATAAGCAAAGCAACTTATAAAAGAAAACATTTAATCAAGCTTACAGTTTCAGAGGGCTAGAGCCCATCATGGTGGGGCAAAGGCAATGCAGCACGGACACCTGAGAGTTCACTTCTCAAAAGACAGGCAGGAAACTAGATGCACACTGGGAATGACACGAATCTTTTGAAACCTCAGTGTCCACCTCTAGTGACACATCACCTCCAAGAAGGCCACAGCCTAATCCTTCCCAAACAGTTCCACCAACAGGGGGCCATGTATGCAAACCTATGATGAGCTTAGGGGAAACATTCTCATCCAAACCACCACATTACACTCCCTGGCTCCCATTGGCTCATGGCCCTATCATAATGCAAACTGCATTTAGTTCAACTTCAAATGTCCCCATAGTATTTCAGTCTTAACATGGCTTAAAGGTCTCTGGTTCAGAGTCTCTTCTGGAACTTAAAGTAATATCTTAATTGTAACCCCCTGTAAAATCAGAGTAAATTGTATACTTCCTAATTACAATGGCAGCACATAGTCATTTCTATTCTGAAAGGGGAGAAATTGCAACATAGTGAGGAAACACTGGACCAAATCAAGACCGAAATCCACAGGGAAAATTCCAATTCCTGTAGTTTCATGTTTATGTTAGAGGGCTTAGGTAGGAAACATTGTAGCCCTCAGGTTAAAGTGGAGATTTATGAAAGTTGAGTGATTCCTAGAGTCTTGGCTGAAGTCCACAGCCTGTAAGCTGCTCTAATAAATCCTCTTTTAATATGTAGACACCCATTCTATCAGTCCCTTTCCTTTAGAGAACCCCAAATAGCAGATTTTCACTCATTACTATTTTCATACTTAAAAGTCTGCTTAGAATTGAACAAAAATTAAGCTATCATTAAGTATGAGGAAAACATCAAAAGTTTCGGAATTTTCTCCTAAGAGATGCACAAGTTTTTAAAAGGCTAATATTATTAAAAAATTTTATAATATAAACCAGAAATGTCTAAGTATGAAGAAAACATCAAAAGTTTTAGAATTTTCTCCCAAGGTATGCACATTTTTAAAGACTAATACTGTAATAAATTTTATAATAACATAAACCAGAAATGTCTACCTCATTAGCATAAATTGTTTCACCAACGTTTTCTTTTTTGGCTCTACTTGCAGATAGTACTGTCCATTGTTGGTGATTATGTTAATGCACACTGAAATGATATTCTGGGATGCGTGGCTGGTAAAACAAACAATTTTCCAGTCATGGAATCATATTATATGTAAAAAGTATCCTTATTCATCCACACCCTCAAATCTGTAAAACTCTGTGTCTTTATTTCTTAAACTCTTTATTCCATAGTTGGTTTTGCTGGGACCTGTTTTCTGCCTGAAAAACTACATTAATTGCCATGTCCTCTCCTTGCTTCTCCAGGTGCCTCCCTGCTCAATCCCTCTTGGCCAAGTGTTCTTTTTCTTCTATAAGGTTCTGTAACTCTCCGACTGTGAACCCATGTTCTGGAGATGCCAGCTGTGTACTGATCACTCACACTAACGAATTTATAGAAATTCATACAGACTAACAAGACAAACTTAGAGACAGGTGCCATCACCAAGAAGACTTGAATATAAGGATGGATAAATACCGTTGGCTCAATGACAGTAACAGTGTTAGAGAGTCCAAGTGATTTTTCATATGATCCTTTTCCTATTTCAGATAATTTGTATATAAACCTCACACAAGGAGTGCTATTAACAAGGAAGAATAAATGACTGCTGCACTAAAATTCTGAATATTAGTGGCGTACACATCATAAAGCCAGAGAGAACAGACTTTCCATATGTGAGGCTGGACTCCACAATATAGTGCCTAGACATGGTGATATCTCTCAGCTTATAAAGGGTCTTTACAGCTCATAAGAGCAGCTGTCGTTGAAGCATCTCCTTGGCAGGATATAGTCAGTTAGTGGCTGCACAACATGTCTGGCCACATAAAATCTCATGTGGTTACCAATGGCTTTGCCGTGTGGGAGTTTACAGGAGGAGACATCAATTCAGTACAGAAAATGTCTGGTGTCTTTAAAGTGAATAGAGACAGTAAAAGACACACACACAACAGAAGGGGGTGGCTTTTGAAAGCATTTCATAGCCCAGGCAAATTACCTACCAGCTTCCTTGCATGGGTAATCAAAATACATAACAAAACAAAATGGAAAAGGGCTATGACTACTGTAGCTAAACCAACTTATCTAATCGTGCAAACAACTCTAAGAAATACCTGAAAGACAGTTTTAGGGAGGAGGAATGCAATGAAAATGAAAAGGTTTCTCGAAAAACCAAAATAAATAAATAAATATCCTACTAGAGCTACAGTTCAATGGCAGAGAGCTAGCCTAACATTTGTAAGGCTCTAAGTTAAACCTGTCTACACACACACACACACACACACACACACACACAATGCATTGGTGTGAACATCAGATAGGTAGTTTGGCTACATCAAGCCAGGGCTGAGGTGTGTGACAACATTATTGGGAATTCCGTTGGTAGAAAATAAGCAATCTGTTCTTTTACCTGGTAGTCACAAGAATGTTAGGTCAAACATAGAGGTGGGCAAAAAAGTGTCTGTTTAGGGGGCTTTCCAAAGCCCAAGTTAATCTGACTCAACAGTTGCCACACTTGGGACTGCGAGAATCATGGAAATTGTGATCTGTTGGTTACGTCTTATAGGATCTAAAAGACATATGAGTTATTTTTCCTTTTCTGAGAAGTTCAGTTCAAGCCTCAAAACAACACAAATAAAACAAAACACATGCATAGATGCATGCAGACATAAACACTGGATCCGACAACCATTTCTAGGTATGCAGTGAAATGTAAGCATACTATCTTCCCCATTTGATCTAAATCTAAACTAACTCCTTAAAACTTGTTTTTGGGCTGGAGAGATGGCTCAGCAGTTAAGACCACTGACTGCTCTTCCAGAGATCCCGAGTTCAATTCCCAGCAACCACATGGTGGCTCACAACCATCTGTAATGGGATCCAATGATCTCTTCTGGTGTTTCTGGAAACAACTAGTGTGTGTGTGTGTGTGTGTGTGTGTGTGTGTGTGTGTGTGTGTGTG
>JANHMN010000007.1:80770752-80809165 GCA_030674055.1 Rhabdomys pumilio
TGTGTGTGTGTGTGTGTGTGTGTGTGTGTGTGTGTGTGTGTGTGTGTTTAAAAAAAACTTGTTTATGAATTCCAGACCCAAGATAACATTGCCCAATACATAAGTAAATAAGAGAAGACAGGTGTTAAATGAATGCTTTTCTCTTTTTCTTTCTTCCTTCCTTTTTTTAAAAATGAATGCTTTTTTTGTTTGTTTGTTTGTTTGTTTGTTTTTTGAGACAGGGTTTCTCTGTGTAGCCCTGGCTGCCCTGGAACTCACTCTGTAGACCAGGCTAGCCTCAAACTCAGAAATCTGCCTCCCAAATGCTGGGAATAAAGGCGTGCACCACCACTGCCCAGCATGAATGCTATTTTGACATATATATTTTTTCTTTGCTAACAAAATCCAAGTGTACACACAAATCCTGGCAATGTTACAATCACAATATATTAAATTTTACTAATGTTGAATTTGCAACCATAAACCAATCCAAAATATTATCTTGGATAAAAATAGCCTCAAAGTAAAAAGAATACTATATGTGGCATAGACAGAGAAACAGAGAAGACAGAGAGGAGGATGCGGTGGTTTGAATAAGAAATGTCCCTCTTAGTCTTGTGTAGGCATAATGTTTCTCGTGCATTGTGTAAAGATTATCCTTATGTTATTCAGATGCTGACTTCCTTTCCCTCATACCTTTCGATCTGGGCACCGCATTCTAATGCTTAGATCCAGAATCTCCTGTCCCGAGTTTGTGTAAACAGTTCTTACAATTTATTCTCTGCCTTGTCAATAAAGGCTGGGCAGAAGAGAAAACAGGGCTGAGCTTCCACCAGCCAGAGGAGCAGGAGAGGGAAGAGGAAGCTAGGTGCAGTCACAGAAAGGAGGAGACAACGTGACAGCTCAGCTGGAGCATAAAAGCCCCTAAATGCAAATCTTATAAGGATTAAAATAGATAATTGACTGTGCAGGTGTTGAGGTGAAGCTTGAAAATAAACTTGGTCTCTCTGTGTCGTTATTGGGGAACTAGCTAGGATAAAGAAAAACAGCTGCAGTATTAATTTACTACATAAATTTATATTAAAATTACCACTTGCAGTCTTGGACAATAAATGGTACTACTTAAGGAGTTTTAGGAGGTGTGGCCTTACTGGAGGAAGTAGGTCACCTGGAGGCAAGACTTAAGAATTTAAAGACCCACACCACTGCTAGATCCCTTTCTCTGCTTCGTGTTTGTGGTTCAAGGTGAGAGCTCTCAGCTTTCTGATCCTGCTACCATGCCTGCCGTCTGCCAAACTATCCCTGCCATTATCAACTCTAATCCTCCAAACTCACATATCCACACATACTTCTTCTTCTGTAAGGTGCCTTGGTCACAGTGTCTTACCACAGCAACAGAAAATTAGCTAATACGGCAGATAAAAAATGTGGTGATCATAATGAAATCTATTAGCTTATATAATATATGTTATGAAATATTCACTTTAAACTATGTTAAAAATAAATTAAGATGATATTTTTCCATGTAAGGAAATTTGTGCTACAGATTATATTAGATATTCAAAATTTTATGTATAAACAGATATTCCAAATAACAATAAATTGGAAACTGAGTAAGTGTGGTCCCTCCCAGTTGGACTAAGGCTAACAGCCCAGGAGACCCTGAAGGGACAGTAGGAGCTTTACCTGTTCCTGGGACCAGGCTCCCGTCACTAGCCACAGCCCTCCATCAGTCATGTAAGGGCAACGCCCCAAATCCCTCCACATGTATAGGATGTGTAGGCTCAAGGTAGATCTCCATTTTAATGAGGTACCTAAAGGCCTGGAGGGCTTAGTCAATAAGCTTTTCTTCCCAGACATTCCTCCCTGCCAAAGGTATTTAATCTCAGACCTGCCCTGAGAAGTGGAGTATAGTTTTACACATCCACTCTTTGCCATGACAATAAATGCCTTAAAACCCTGGACTGCCTCTTTTCACCAGGATCCACTGTGGGGCGCCATGGAGAAGATCTTCACCTACAAAGTCCTCGTTTTATCTCCTGTAGAAGGCCTCTCTGTGTTCCCAGCCATGATCACCACTAAGATCAAGCCTGCCACTGCCACTGAGTCAAGCCAAGGACTCTCCCCCACGGAACCAAAAAGAGCACTCCCTTTCCACCACCACCCCACCTTCGGGCTAGATCCAGCCTGCAGGCCCCCACTTTGTTCTCAGCACTTCCGCGACTTCCAGCAGTGCCTGGGTATCCAAGAGCCTGAGAACCAGACTGCCTAGACTGCCTCGGCCTTCTTGCAGGCCCAGGGACCCCCGAGCCAGCTCCAACTGTCCCCCATCTCAGACTCGGCTTTCCCACCCCCAAAGCGGTGTCCCGGGGTTTTCCTACAGCCCAACACCTGCCCTTGATGGCAGTGGTGTAAGCGTGGTCAACTTCCTTCGCCCTGCCTCCCCAAGTGGCTAAGTCCTGCGGCAGAGCAGATGGCAAGACCAATAACCCTACAAGTAAGTAGTAACAGATATTCACAGGTAAATTATGGATCTGGAAGCAGTCACTCTGAGGTAACCTAGACCCAGAAGACAAATGTCTTATGTGGCTACTTCAAACAGCCGTGGTGGTGCTATTTATCCTTCCTCCATCCTCTCTGTCATTGTCTTCCCTATCCATTCCTCAGTTAAGGAAATGCCTTCATTTTTCCCAGTTCCCCTTCATACTCCCTGTATCCTGCAGTGGTAGTTTGGATGAGAATGGCCTCCATATCTTCATCATAATACTTGTTCTTCAGATGGTGGAACTGTTTGGGAGGGATTAAGAGAAGTTGCCTTGTTAGAGAAGGTGTGTCACTGGAGAGCCAATTTTGATATTTCAAGACTCTTGCCAGTCAGTCTAGCTGTGCTGTTTCCTACATGCCACTCAAAATATGAGCTCTAGCAGAGCCTGCTATCATGCCTTTTCTGTCATTGTGGACTATAACCTATGAAATCATAAACCCAGTTGGTTTATGTGTTCTATAAATTGCCTCGATGATGGTGTTTTATCAAAGAAATAGAAAGTAACTAATATAAAGTTGGTATTGAGAAGTGAGCTGCATGTTGTATTATACAACAGACTTTTCCTAAGGAGATGCAACGTACACACACACACACACACACACACACACACACACACACACATCTCCTATCCCCAGGTAGATAACCCATGACAGACCAAAGTACAGTTATCACCAAAGTCCAACTTGGTAAACCAATGAGTTTCACTGAAGCTACCAACATGAGCAGAAATGGCTGAGACAGCTATGTCACCAAAGCCCACCCCAAAATGGGTATCAGGGCTGCCCCTGACATCTCCTCCCTTCTCCAAGTATAGAAGTAGCTTTGATTTGTTGCTGCTTTGTAAGAGCAGAGAAGCCCTCAGATCTTTTCCTTTCACAAGTTGAAAGCATAGCTGGGTTGAATCTTGACTTGAAAGCAATATATATATATTCCAAATAAATATATATATATTTATATATATTTAAATATTTTATTTACATTTCAGATGTTATCCCTTTACCCCATACCCTCCCCAGCCCAGGAACCCCCTATTCCATCCCCCCTCCTCCTGCCTCTATAAGGATGTGCCCCCTCTTACCCCCCCACTCCCACCTTCCCACCCTCGAATTCCCCCATACCCAGCATCTAGCCTTCATGGGACCAAGGATCTCCTCTCCCACCTATGCCCAACAAGGCCATCCTCCCCTACATATACAGTTGGAGCCATGGGTCCCTCTCTATGTGCTCCCAGACTGGTGCTTTAGACCCTGGGAGATCTGGTGGTTGGTATTGTTGCTCTCCTCATGGGGCTACAAACCCTTTCAGCTTCTTCAGTCTTCTGTCTAACTCCTCCATTGGGAACCCTTGATTAGATCAATGGTTAGCTGTGAGCATCTGCCTCTAGGTATGTCAGACTTTGGCAGACCTCTAAGGAGACAGCTGTATCAGGCTCCTGTCAGCATGCACTTCCTGACATCCACATCAGCAAAGAGGAGTGCTCTCAAGTCAAGACCAAACTCAGCTATGCTTCCAACTTGTGAAAGGAAAAGACCTGAGGGCTTCCCTGAAACAACAAATCAAAGCTGCTGAATTCAAAGGGGCAGTGTTGACCCCAGGCTGGAAGTCAAACATGGCAGTATCTTACACTTGGTGCTAGCTTTAGAGTTGTGAAGAATACACTAGTGAAAGGGTTGTAGAAACTTCCTCAGTTGTTAGAAAAAACAGCCAAGACCAGATGTGCTGCAAGGGAGTCCTATATGGAGGCCCTGAGAGGCCATTGTATGAAGCTGTAAAACTGAGGACAGTATTGGCCTGAAGACCTCAAGATATTAGAGATGCCAGGGCCATGAGACATTTGCCAAGGAAAACTGCACACAGTTGTGGAATCAGCCTAAGAAAGAGATGCATTTCACAAACAGCAAAGCTGGAGAAATGAGCCATATAATCCCTTTAACATCAGAGAGGAAGCTGTAGGAGTTTTGTGTTGCCCTGCAGGTTTAGAGTCTTGCTTTGATCCATGTTTTTCTCGCTATATCCTAATTGTTCCGTTATGTAATGTTAATGTGCATTCTGCGCCATTGTATGTTGGAAGTATGTAATCTGCTTTTTTTTATTTCAGGGGGTTACAAATTAAGAGATTAACTTGAGTCCCAAAACAGATTTTGAACTTTGGACTTTTAAATAGTGTTGAGACTGAAAGGCTATTGGGACATTTAAAGTTGAACTAAGTGCGTTTTGCATTATGATATGGCCACAAGCCTATGGCATCACATAGAGAAATATAGCTTGAATAAGAATGGCCCCCCATAGGCTCTATTTTATCGTCAGGCCTTGACATCTATATTCTATGTAATTCTTCCTACTTGTAAGGCTTTCCCCTGGTTTTTAAATTTGGTTTCAGTTCCAGCTTTACTTCATCTCGAGTTCTCTCCAAAAAACATCCTATTGAATTCAGTTTTCAAATCTGCAACTGTCTTAGCGAGCACGCTGTGGTGCAGCGCTTGGGCGTCCCCCGGCAGAGGGCGGGCGCGCCCCGTCCCGTGCCCGTTCGAATCCCGTGAGGCTCTGCAACTGTCTTCTCCATTTCATTGTCTTCTGTTTGTGTTTTCTTGTGTTTACTTGGTGTTTATTTTCTTCAAAGTCATTGTACTGGTTTGAACATGCTTGGCCTTGTTTGGAGGAAGTGTGTCACTGTGGGTGTGGGCTTTGAGACCCTCCTCCTAGCTGCCTGTGAGTCTGCCTCCTTCTGCTGCCCTTAGATGAAGTTGTAGAACTCTCAGCTCCTTTTCCAGCGCCATTCATGTCTTCACACTACCATGCTTCCTGCTATGACGATAATGGACTGAACCTCTGAACCTGTAAGCCAGCCCCAATTAAATGCTGTCCTTATGAGAGTTGCCTTGGTCAAGCTGTCTCTTCACAGAAATGAAAACCCTAACTAAGACAATCACTCTTTTTACGTTCATTAAACTGTCTGTGCCTCTTTTACTCCTCAAATTCTTTGATGAAGCTTAATGGGTTAATCTAGGTAATCCTAATAAGAGAGCGTTTCTAAAAGACTGCTGGATTTAAAAAAAAAAAAATCCAGTGGAAACAATACTGTCCTGAAATTTCATATTGGTTTGTTTTTGTTTTTGTTTAAACTGTAAGCATGTGAGCTGGACATGGTGGGGCACACCTTTTATCCCAGCATTCTGGAGACAGAGGTAGCTGGATCTCTCAGGTGGATCTCTGAGTTCAAGGCCAGCCTGATATACAGCTGAGGCTACACTGAAAAACCTGGTCTTGAAATTAAAAACAAACAAACAAAAACAAAAAACCAAAAAACAAAAAGAAAAAAAACAAAAAAAAAAAAAAAACAAAACAAGAACAACAAGAATAAAAAATGAAGCCTAGGCATGTGGATCTATTTTGTTGGGTTTATTTCTGATTTAGACACAGCAGGCTGTTGCTGGAGCCCAGAATGTGCCATCCAGCCCAAATCTATAGGTAAGAAAAGGTACACATGGGACCTGGGACCTGGTTGAGGAGCTCAGGTTAAGTTTGGTGACTCAGAAGAGTGCAGGCAGGGTAGGATCAGACAGAATCAAGAAGCATAGCCTGAGAACAGGATCTGCAGGCTGCTCTGGGTCTGGAGGGTGGTTCTGTTGCCCTCTTCTGGCCTCCTTGGGTACTGCATAGATGTGCTACTAGAGTGCATTCAGAACAAACACCAATGTATGCAAAAATAAATCAATCTTTTCTTGACTCCGTCTTCGCAGTAGCAGCAGCGGCATCCTCGAGTTAGCCAACATGAAGCTCGTTGTCTGCGCCCAGAAACTACACACCCTCGAGGTGACCGGCCAGGAGACGGTGGCCCAGATCAAAGCTTATGTGGCCTCACTTCTGGCAGGCTCGCCTCTGAAGGATGAAGCCACCTTAGGCCAAGCGTGGTGTAAAGGCCTTGGCCACTCTGGAAGTAGCTGTCTGAATGCTCAGAAGTAAAGCTCATGGTGCCCTGGCTCGTGTTGGAAAAGTGAGGGGTCAGACTCCAAAGGTGACCAAACAGGAATAGAAGAAGACAGGCCGTGCCAAGAGACGAATGCAGTACAACCAACGCTTTGTCAATGGTGTGCCCACCTTTGGCAAGAAGAAGGGCCCAATGCTAATTTTTAAGTCCTGTTGTGACCCTGCCATGTAATAAAGCCACTTTGCCCAGAAAAAAAAATTAGAAAAAGCCAAAAAATCAAATTTATTTATTTGAGAATGTGTGTGTTGGTATGTGGAATATGTTCATTCAATGTCAGAGAACACCTTGGATGAATCTTCCTTTCATCATTTGGGTTCTGGGCACATGTGGCCTGAGCCTGGTAGCAGGCAAGAGCCTTTGCCTGGTGACCCTCAAGCTTCTGCCTTGGAGCGGCCATGTCTAATGCAAACTGTAGCGAAGATATGGCTTAGGCAGCCCCTTAGATGAACGATGCTGTAAGCCACACTGAGAACCTTATACTTGACCTCGTCTTCATGTCTGCTTTCGGTGATAGTTATTTCATACTGCCAGGCAATGACAACAAATTTTCTCCTCTGAATCATTCCCATAGAAACTCTTAAAAATGTTCTCCAAAGAGCAAGTTTTGATGGGGTTTTCCTCAGAGTGACAGAAATCTGCTAACTGCTTATCAAGGCAGGAGTTAAATAGCAGCATTTTGCTTTTGTTTTTCTTTGGTTTTGTTTTTTAGAGATGTTTGATGATTTTTGGAGGCCAATTCAATAATGATATAAATCAAATGTTAAAATAATCCTCTAAAGAAACTTTCTTCATTTGGGAGAAAAACAGTTTTACCCGTAACCATGGCAAGTTGGCATTGTTGCTATTGTTTTGTAAGCTGCTGGCGGGACTTGTCTGACTTTTAGGCTACGTTTTATTCAAATACAGCAGATGGTAATGATTACACTTTTATAACCTTTTCTTTAAAAAAAATGACTAAACAGAGCACAGTAAAATAAACAAACTTACCGCCCAGAGGGTTTTGTTTCACTTTTTATTAAAACTAAAAGTGAACGAAGTAACTAAAGATGAATAGGAAATGTGATCTCCATGTTCCTCAGTCTCTGCTCAGACATTGAGAGATCCCACTCTAAAGGAGAATCCTGGGGCACAAAGGTACAGTAGGCGAGGGCCAGGGAGATGAGGAGGGGGTAGAGGGCGTGCGTCAACCCAAACTGAACATGGACAGCAATGCCATAACAAAACCCCTACTCTGCCTAACACGCATTAAAAGGTACAAAATAATAATATGTTGCTTTTATGCAACTTGTGATTTCAATAAACAAAACAAAAGATGAAACAAAACACAACAAAAACAAGTCAGTCACAGGATTGGTTGCTCGAATTAGAATCAAATGTGTGACCTACGAGAAATTCTCCAACTCGTGATACTTCTCACATGCCTCAAATCCTAAGGCACCAGTTTAGATGTAATTCATAAACTTAATAGCATAACTTTCAATCAAAACATGTTTAGTCTTCCTATTATTATGTCATTTAATGTAATGTAAACATTCAGTCTTCTTATGTAGTATTATGTAGTATTATTTAATTCTCCATGTTTCAAAGTTCATGTTCTCACTCATATGTGGAATCAGCACAATAATCTATGTACACACAAAAACAAGTATATGTGCGTGTAGAGTCTATCATGAAGAAAAGACAACAAAAAAGCTAAATATAAGGAGATGAGAAAGGGCTGAACACAGATCATGAACATCAGTTATAAAACAGGATATAAAGCCAGTGATGTTGGCACACACCTTTATTCCCAGCACTTGGGAGGCAGAGGCAAACCCATCTCTGAGTTCAAGACCAACCTGTTCTACAAATCCCAGGATAGCCAGGACTATACACAGAAACCACATCTCGGAAAAAAATTAAAAATCATTTGGAAAACCAAAATAATAGAGGAAGAAAATAAAAGTGATATTCAGAAGTAAACTGTGGGCATCTCTTTCTGTGCATGTCTGGAAAGTGCTATGTGTGTGTGTTTGCTTTCCTGGAGATATGTCTCTACTTGTCTGTGGTGCCTGAAGAACAGAATGCAGTGTCTTGCACATGGCAGTCAAGTGCTTTACTGCTGAGTTAAAGT
This sequence comes from Rhabdomys pumilio, assembly GCA_030674055.1. Taxonomy (NCBI): domain Eukaryota; kingdom Metazoa; phylum Chordata; class Mammalia; order Rodentia; family Muridae; genus Rhabdomys; species Rhabdomys pumilio. Next base: position 80,779,378 of record JANHMN010000007.1, read on the forward strand.
CCCAGCTCTGGAAATGTATTTAGAAACCTAAAGTAATTAAATTGTAAACATTGCACATAGACAAATCCAAGAATCTTAACAAAGAATTAATTCACATATTTGCATACCTCACAACTACTACAAAGTCTAGTTTGTTTGTCTGGGTTTTTTATATTTTAAGTGCCCTGTCTTAGTTACTACTGTGAACAGATACTATGACCAAGGCAACTCTTATAAGGACAACATTTAATTGGGGCTGGCTTACAGGTTCAGAACTTCAGTCCATTATCATTAAGGTGGGAGCATGGCAGTGTCCAGGCAGGCATGGTTCAGGAGGAGCTGAGAGTTCTACATCTTCATCTGAAGGCTGCTAGCAGAATACTGGCCTCCAGGCAGCTGTGACAAGGGTACTATGCCCACAAGGCCACACCTACTCCAACAAGGCCACACCTCCCAACATTGTGACTCCCTAGGCCAAGCATATACAAACCATCATACGGCCCAAATTTACTTGACATGTGGACAGTACCACAGGCATTCAGAGACTTCTAGCATTTCCTAAAACCCTACAGGCTGTGACCTCTCCCTTCTTTGCTCCCCCACTCCCCACCATTGTTCCTTCTTTCCTGTCTTCACAGAGTTAGAAATCAACATGCAGAACTGGGACATTCTAAGCTACCTACCTGGTCCGGCCAAACCATCTTGACAAGAACTGGCCTCATTGGTCTTTCAGATTTTCTATGGGAACACCTCAGAAGCTCCTCAGCCCCTCCATGCTCGGGCAACCTTGGAGCTTAGACTGCATGGGAGAAACATACACTGTAAGTTGTAATGTAGAGACCTCTCAGCAAACTGGATAGAAATCAGCATGGGGTGGGGAATTAGGCATGAAGTCCCAACCATAGTCAAGAAGCTATTCTTGACAGATAGCTACTGGAAGAGGAAAACCAGTTTTCATCAATGGAGCGACACTTGGTGTATCAAACACACCAGGACAGGGTTCTTGCTCAGGAATAGTTAATTCTGAGCATGGCCACATGTTGCACATATGCATTTGTTCACATGCATTCAGTTCCAAGCATGGTCACATGTCAGTGCATAACCATGTGTTCACATGTGCAATTTCTGAGCAAGGTCAATTTTCTGGTGCATAACACATATATACAGATGTGTGAAATTTCTGAATGTTGTCAATTTTCAGAACATATGCATGTATTCTCACACATACATTTTCAAGCATGGTCACTCATCAGTTTGTATGTGCATGTTGACACATGCATTTCTCAAGCTTAGGTATATGTCATTATGTGTGTGTTCATATGTGTGCAGTATGGTCATATGTCAGAACATATGTGTATATTCACACACATACAATTTCTAAGTCTAGTCAGATTTTGGTTCATATGCAGATGTTCACATGCATGGAAATCCCAAAAGCAGTCTAATATTGACACATATATATGCATTCATACATGTAAAGTTACTGAGTATGGTCAAATGTCAGTTAACATGCACATGTTCATACACACAGTTCTTAGCATAGTTACATGTTGGTGCATGTGCATATGTTTACACACATAAAATTTCAGAGTACAGTCACCTGTCTAAGCATATGTATCTATCCACACATATTCAATTTCCAAGCATGGTCAAATTTCAATATATATGAGCATGTTCACACATGTGCAGTCCCAATTATAGCTTCATGTTGAAGAATATATGTTCACATCCATGCATTTCTGACCACATGACATGTGCAAGGTCCAAGTGAAGTCACATGTCAGCACCTATGTGTATATTTACATGTGTGTAAGTTCTGAGGATAGTCATATATCAGAATATATATATACATGTTAATACATTTGCAGTTTGAGATACAGCCACATATCGTGTGCATGTTCATATATGTACAGGTTCTAAGTGTGACTGTGTGCACATGTGCATTTACCTATAGGTATTTGGTTCCAAGTATGGTTACATGTTGGAGCATATATTCACATCCACACACATGCAATTTCAAGGCATAGTCAATTGTTAGCACATATATGTGTGATCATACACATACAGTTCTGAAGCTTAGTCATACATCAGTGAATATGTGCATGTCACCTGTATGCAGTTCTGAGTGTGCCCAGGTGTCAGCATATATGTGTGCATATTCATATATGCAGTTCCAAGAGTGGTCACATGTTGGCACATATGCACATGTCACAAGCATGCAAGTTCCAAGATGAGACAAATGTACATGAATACTCATGTGTGCACACAGTGTAATTCTCAAGGGTGATCATATATGGGCCCATATGCATGGGTTCACATATGTGTGATTTATGAGCATGGTTACATGTCATCACCTACATACATGTTCACACACATACAATTCCCTAGCATTGTCAAGTGTTGATGCATATACATATGTTCACATAGGTGCATTTTCTAAGCTTGGTCACATATTGCCATACATGTACATGTTCACATGTGTAGAGTCCCAATAGCAGCCTCACATCAGTGCCTATGCCTGTGTCATATACATGCAAGTTTCACACTGTTTCATCTAAGCATATATGAGTGTGTTCACATATGAGTTATTTCCAAGTATTGCCACATACTGGTGCATATGAGCAAGTTTCACATAGTCTCATGTTGAAATATGTACACTTGCTCACACACATGAAATTACAGAACAAAGTCACACTTCAGCTCCTATGTAAATGTTTAGGTACATTTAATTTCCAACATTGTCATATATCAGGGCATATCCACATGTTCACATGCATGTAGTTAAAACAGTAGTCACATCTGAGCATATACACTCAGGTTCACACATGTGCAGTTCCTAAGCATGATTACATTTTAACACGTATGAACATATTCACACATATTCAAATTCTAAACTTTGAACATGTCAACACATATGCATGCATTCACATCCTTGAAGTTCATATATTGGACTCAGTACATATGTTCATGTATGTGCTGTTACAATCATAGTCACATATGTGAGCATCCACAAACATGAAGTTCCTGAGCATGGTCACATATCAGCACATATGCACATGTCCACAACTGTGTAGTTCCAAGCAGTCACATGGTGTATAATCACATGTTTATACATGTGTAATTTCTGAGAAGAGTTGGCTGTTGGGGAATATTCACATGTCCACATATATGCAATTTCTAAGACTAGCCAACTGTTGACCCATATGCGTGTGTTCACAGATGCATTTCAGAGGGTTGTTATATATCAGTGCATATACATAAGTTGACACATGTGCATTTGCCAAGCTCAACCAATGTCAATGCGTATATATTTCTCTTATATGCAGTGATCATGTATTGGCACTTATGTATGTACATGTTTGAAGTTCCTGAGTGTGGTCACATATTGGTGCTTATGCCATGTTCACATGTGTCCTGTCACATATGCAGTCACATATGTATATGTTCACATGCATGCAAGTTCTGAATGCAGTCACAGGTTGGTACATATATATGTTCACACACTTGTAGTTCTTGAACATGGTCATGGGTCTATGCACATGCATACGTTCATACACATGCATTTTCCATGAGACACATTTGAATAAATGTATATGCTCACATGTGTGCAAGTTTAGATCAGGGTCACATGATAACACATAAGCACAGGCTTATACATGTGTAGATTTGGGTGCAATGTAGGTGAATTTGTAGGTGCATATGCCATATGTTCACATGTGTATTAGCTCTGGACACGGTCAAACATCAGTACAGTTCAAAATATAGACACATGTCAGCACCTGTGAATTTCTCAAGGATGGACACAAATTGGTGTATATGTGTATGTTCACACACATGCTTTCCAGAGCATAGTCATGAGTTGGTATATACATGGATGTGCACATTTGTGCAGTTCCTAAGTACAGCCAAATGTCAGCACATGGGAACCTGTTCACATGTGCAGTTCCTAAATGTGGCCACATTTTGGTATACATGCCTATGTTTACATTCATGTGCATTTTAAGATTGTTCACATAACACATATGCATGTGTTCACACATGTGTAGACCCAAATTTGGCCACATGTGGGTGCATATGCACATGCTCACATTCATAAAAGTTCCAAGCATAGTTACATGTGCACACAAATGAGCGTACTCCCATGTGTACAAGTTCCAAGCACAGTCATATATCGGTGCATATTCTGTTTGCAAATGTCCCAACCAACCATGGTCACTGTGGTGGTTTGAATAAGAGTGGTCCCCACAGACTCATGTGTTTGAACACTTGGCCCCCAGTTGGTGGAACTGTTTAGGAAAGATTAGGGGCTGTGGCCTCATTGGTGGAGTCACCAAGAAGTAGGCTTTGGTGTTTCAAAGACTCATGCCAGGATCTGCTACTGCTCCAGCTCCATGTCAGCTTGCCTGTTGCCATGTTCCTCACCATGACGGTCATGGACTCACCCTCTGAAACTCTAAGTAAGTCCTTACTTAAATGTTCTGTTTTGTAAGTTGACTTACCCATAGTGTCTCTTCATGGCAACAGAAAAGTAACTGAGATGGTCATCTTTCAACATGTATGTGCATTCTTACATGCACAAAATTTCTGTGTGTCATCACATATATATTTAATCACACACAAATACATAGTTTTTAGCTTAATCAGATGTTTAAGCATATGTATTTTCTAACGTGTGAAACTTTTTTGTATGGTCACATGTCTTCTCATATATACATAACCACATGCTCGCAAGTTCTGATTCTGGTCAGATGTCAGCCCATATACATTTGTTCATAGGTGTTCAACTCAATAGCATTGTCATGTGTTATCACATATTGAAGTTCCTGAGCATAGACATGTAATCACTCATATGCATGTGTTCACATGACTACAGCTTCCTGAGCATGGACATACATTGGCACATAAGGATGTGTTGACACGTGTACAAATTCTGAGCTCAGTTATGTGTCAGTACATATGCATGTGTTCATACACCAAAGTTACAAGCACAATCACTTGTTGGCATACGTGTCCATGTTTACACAAATGCAAGCACTTGATGCAGTCTCATGTTAGCCCAAACATGCACATTTACATCCGTGCAGTCTTGAGTACAGTCACATTTTGCTGTTTCCAAGCATGGTCACATATCAGCATGTATATACATGTTCACATACATGTAATTTACAAGAACAATCAAATGTTGGCAAATATACTGTGGGGCAGATGTGTTGTAGAGATAGCTGCTCCTCTACGAGAGTTCTGTGGGGTGGTGGACTGTGAGAAGCAGCTGGGTGCTTGATTAAGCATGAGCTTGGAACCCTAGACCATTATTGGATGGCAAGAGTTCAGCTCTGCTCCCAGGCCCTGGTTCTTTTCATTTCAGCCCTCCACAGCATCTCCCACAGAGAGGTCTATGGCCAACAGTCACAAGGAACAGGACTCAGGCCCTAGAGAGATTTACATACTAATGAGGTGCCTGAAGGCCAGAGGGTGGAGCCAATGAAGCATTCTTCCCCAGCCCCTCCCCCTTCTCTCCCTCCTTATTTAACTCAGGTCTGCTCTGGATTTGAGGGGGAGGGGGTGCATCCAGATCCATTCACCATCTACCATGACATTAAAGCCTGTAAAAACCCATGGACTTTCTCATGTCATTGGGACCAAGCCCCACGGTGCCTAACTTCACCCTGGAGGAACCCAGAGTGTTCCCAGCAACTACCTACAATATACACATTTTCACACATATAAAGTTTTTATTTATTGAGATATATCATCATTATGCACATGTTCCCTACATGCAGTTTCTAAGCATTATTATATGGAGAGCTTCGTGTAGGTGATTATATGCATATGACTTCTGGGCACAGATACATGTCAATGTATGTACCATGTTCACATGCATGTAGTTTTGAATATAATAAAATGTATGTACATTTTCTCACAAAACAGTTTCCATATGAAATCCTATATTTTTATGTACATCTATGGTCATATGCATGCAGTTTCCAAAAACAATCACATTTTGGCATATATGTGCATGTTCACATGCATATAGTTTCAAGGGTGGTCACTTGTCACCATATATACCCATTTCAAATACATGCAGCTTCTGAGACTAGACAAATGTTGGCGTGTATTTGTATGTTTACACTTGTGCAGTTTCAGAGCACAATCGCATGTTGTCCTATATATGCATGTATACATGCATCAAAATTTTCAGTGTGGTCATGTGTCAGAGGGTATGGATATGTTCATAAGAATTCAGTTGTGGATCAAAGTCACATGCTGTTATATATGCACATGCTGACACTCATGCATGTACTAAGTGTAATCGCATGTAATCATTTACCCACATGTTTTCACACATGCAATCTCTGAGCCTTGTCATATGTCAATATACATGTGCCTATACACACACATGCAATTTCCAAGCACTCTATTATGCTATTATGTAGTGATTTATTCACATCTGTGCAATTTTCAATAACTTACATATGTCATTGTGTCCATGTACATTCATTCACATGCATGAAGTTTCTGTGTATTGTCATGTCATCATTCATATGCATATTCACACACATAAAAATTCTGAGCACTGTCATATGTCATTACTTAGATTCATATTCTCTTCCATATGTTCAGATGTCCTTTTCTGGCTTCCACAACACTCACACACATGTGAAGACACACATATATCAATAAAATATAAACATCTTTTTAAAAAGTAATGAGTTTGAGGCTAGCCTTGGATCAATGAGACTTAAAAATAAAATTTAAGAGTAGAAAGAGGACTTAGTAGTTAAGAGCACTGGCTGCTCTTCCAAAGATCCCGACCACTACTTCTGGCCTATGGGGGAGCGAGGCATGTACATGATGCAGACATAAATGCATGCGCAAAACACATACCCATGCCCATAATAGAAACTGTGTTCTAAAACTAGAAACTTCAGAAATTCTAAAGAAATGACAAACACGTGAATCTGACTTTCCGAGGAATAACTGCACTTTACTAGTTCATTTTAATAGATGCTGAATACATAAATGTGTGAGTATATTTTTAAATACATTTTACCGTGTTTTACCATAATGTATTATATTTTCAGTGTTGTTAATTCTAGGCAGAAAATAGAAGTGAATTTTATATTCAATCTGTTTCCGTTATGAAACACGCTCAGATCCCAGGCACGGTGGCACACACCTTACATGCCCAGATCCCAGGCACAGTGGCACACACCTTACATGCTCAGATTTCAGGCACGGTGGCACACACCTTACATGCTCAGATTTCAGACACGATGGCACACACCTTTACTCCCAACCCACAGGGGAGGAGAGGCAGACAGTGCTCTTAGCCCCTGAGCCTCTCTCCAGTCCCTTCCTGATATTGTCTATCTGAAATGCTTAGAGTAACATTTTTCTTCCTGAGGCTATTAAAGTATTCACACATTTCTTCATGTTTTCCCATTTAAATCCCTGATCTGTAATATAATTTATTTCAGTGAAAGTGTGAAGAGTACATTTGCTATTTAAAAAAAAAATGCTAGCCAATCGCACTGACATCATTTCTGAATTAATTATATATTTCCTACAGATTTTTAAATACAACTTGTATCAAATACTAAATTAAGGTATCCCTGGGAAACAACTTGGAAGCCGCTGTAGCAGTTCTATTTCTGGATGACTTTCTTTGCACAAGGACTAGGGTTAATAAAGATTCTTTAATGCAGGCTTAAGCACAAGAGTAAAGAAAGGAGTTCAGAAAGAAAGACAATCCTGAGCGTATAGCTACGGCTTCTCTAAAAGAATCACGTGTTCTCTTGCTGTGGTGCCTAGGTCAAAACATTTTAACTTTGTAATTTAACACCTAATAAGACACTTTATCATCATTTTCTTTAGAATTCTCTTATTTATTACTCTTATTATTCACTGCTCAAAATATTGCTCATTGAACACCTGCTCCTACTTCCTGAGCGACTCCCTCCCAAACGCTAGAACATGAGAAATAAGGCTTGTTCTGGCAGAGCTCTGGAGTAGTCTGGAGGAGGACGTAGGGCATGAAAAAATTGTAATGAAAGTTGTGATAAGCCGGGCGGCGGTGGTGGTGCAAGCCTTTAATCCTAGCAGTTGGGAGGCAGAGGCAGGCGGATTTCTGAGTTCGAGGCTAGCCTGGTCTACGAAGTGAGTTCCAGGACAGCCAGAGCTACTCAGAGAAACCCTGTCTCGAAAAACCAAAAAAAAAAAGTTGTGATAAATTTGAAGGAAAGAGGTAGAATGGAGTAATAGAAGGCAATCCTGTAAGATACTAATCAAGGAGCATCCTTCTGAGGACAGGACCTGCAGAGGAGAATGACCAAGGGAAGGAAGAACAAGACAGGTGAGGTAATAGAGGTGTGGTAATCCAATCCTGTAATCCTCCACTCAAGAGACTGGCACAGAGGATCAGGGTTCCTTCTCAGCTGTGTAGCCAGCTGAAGGGCACAGAACATACACTACAAAAACACATATGCTGCACATACACACACACACACACACACACACACACACACACACACACACACACGGAAGAACACGATTTGACAGGCCTAAATTCGCATAAAAAAGACATAGAAAGTGTCATGAGGTTGCAGCAGCATGAAAACAAAAGGTGAACATCTTCGATTTCCCCTTTGCTCATATTCACAGTCCATTTTTCTCTTTGCTTCTGGGTTTACTTCTGGGTTCACTTCTGGGACTGCACAGGTACCCTCCGGTTCATGGTTGAGTCCTGTCACTTTGGGGTGCACCACAGTAGAAGCTGAGAAGACAAGTGGAGAGTGGAATTGGGTTTCTTCAAAGCCTTCCCTGAAGGTTGCAACATCTACCGAAAGCTACAGCTCTGCCTCCTGCCCTTCTGTGTGGCTCACTAAGTTCAGATCTTCATTGATAGTGTCTCCAACGTTGGTGGCTGTAACTTTTCATGTTTCTTCACCTAAAATCCACCTTTATCGTTCATCAAACTTCTATCTTTGAAACACATATTCTTTGAAATGTTTGAAGTCTCAGTGTTTTGATTCTTTGGTTGTTTCATTTTGTCGTGCTGGGATGGAACCTAAGCCTTGAACAGGCTGGGCAGCACTTTACCCCTGAGCCATATCCCCAGGCCTTCAGGTTGTTATTTAAAGATCAACGGTTGCTGTGAACTATAAACAAAAGGTCTCAAAAAAGAGAGAGCTTGATAGCAATGAGCTTAAATCCAGGACTGACCTGAAGAAAACATAAATGGTTGGACACAGGGAATCACATGTCTGAGCTTCCTTCATTTGCTCATTCAATGTTTTCAGCAAGTATTTATATGACCAATATTATTATTGGAACAATACTATTCTTCTAGGAACCCCGGAAAGACAGGTAAATTGTACAGGATACTCAAAAGAGACAAATGGCAAAGAAAAAAGATAAAGAATTAAGGCACATGGGTAGAAAAGAGGGTGAAATTTTAACTGACCCATCACTGAGGTGAAATTTGACTTTATGTTTGGAGGAAAAAACAGATGAGACATTGGAGACTCCTCTGGGTGGGAAAGGTGACCCCAGTGACAGCTTCTGTGTAAGGATGTGTCTGGCCATGGCAAAAGCATCAGAGGCTGATAGGGCTGGACCTTTGAAGCCTGAGGAGAGTGGGAGAGAGAGGCTAGAGAGACCACAGAAGCACTCAGAGAAGCTTCTCTGTGTCACAGGGGTGGGAAGAAACAATAGTCACTGCCTCTCAGAAGGCATTAGTTCTACCTAATTACACCTAGGCACTATCTAGAAAGAAATGATACCCTAATTCCCCCAGTGCTTTGGAGATTACAGGGAGTTGCCAGCTAAAACACAGGAATGGGTGGAGGATGGTCTTTGAAACATCAAAGCAAAGCCATTGATTTCCATTTCCACTAAGGGATATATTTAATTGCCTTTTTAGAACACCTCTGGGAGAAGAAAAAGAACAGGCAAACCTCTCTCTCCACTATGAGAAACTGTCCTATAACTGCTTCATGTATCTGTGGCATGAATACTACACACACACACACACACACACACACACACACACACACACACACACACACAAAATATAAATCCGTATAATTTTTGACAGAGCTTGGATTTCTCTCACAATGAATAGAGAACTTAAAAACTTCTTAAGAAGGGAGCTGGAGAGATGATTCAGTTGGTAAAGTGCTTGCTTGCACAAGTGGGAGGACCAACGTTCAAGCCTCAGCAGCTGTGTTTTAAAAAGATAAACAGGGCTGAGCATGCAAGTGCATGCCTTTAATCTCAGCACTCAGAAGGCAGAGAGACTCACAGGTGGATCTCTGTGAGTCCAAGGCCAGCCTGGTCTCCAAATTGAACCCAACCAAAGAAGCCCTATATTGAAAAACAAGAAAGAAAGAAAGAAAGAAAGAAAGAAAGAAAGAAAGAAAGAAAGAAAGAAAGGAAGGAGGGAGGGAGGGAGGGAAGGAGAGAGGGAGGGAAGAAGGGAGGAAAGGAAAGAAACAAAGAAACAGAAAAAGAAGATAGAAAGGAAAACAAGAAAGAAAGAGATATGGAGAGAAGACAGTAGGAGAGGAAAACAGAGGAGAGGAGAGGAAAAACGGGGGGGAGGAGGGGGGGGGGGGGAGAGGAGAGGAGAGGAGAGGAGAGGAGAGGAGGGCAGGTGCTTGTAATCCCAGCATTGGAAAGAATACAGGTGGATCTACAGAGCTCACTGGCCAACACCTTAGCCTCTTGGTGAGATCTTGGTCCCAGAAAGAGACAGTATCTCAAAAAACAGTGTGGACAGCACCTGAGGAACATCTGAAATTGTTCAGCCATATATATGTACATACAAACCCACACCATGAACAAGCACACACACAGCTGTATGTGCACAGGCATGTGCATGTATGTGCATATAGACACACATGCAGAGAAAGAGAGGTGGGGAGGGTGGGAGAGAGGGGGAGGAGGAGGGAGAGAGGGGGAGAGAGAGAGAGAGAGAGAGAGAGAGAGAGAGAGAGAATATTTCCTGAAAGATGTTGTTATCCCCTTGTTCTCCAAGTGGCCTCAATGCTAAGGCCAAAGTCTCCAGGTGTTCTTCATTTCCTTCCAGATCCTGAAGTCAGGTAAATGGATAAAACCCACATGTAACAGGAAGAGCTCAGACCAAAGTTGAAAGGTTCTTAATCTGCCACTGCCAGCCACTGAGGAGCTCGGCTCTAGACAACACTCTAATTCTGCTGGGTCAGGGTCTCATCAGCCTCTAAAGAATCAGTTTTCTTTGAAGGAAGATTCAGGAGGCCACCTCCAGGATAACCAAACATGGAGCTACACAAGGAAGAACTGCCTGATACTTCGGTCTGCTGGAGGCTCTCTGTGCCTGGACATTGGCCCCTCAGTCCCTAGTTTGGTTCACTGACAAATAAGGCAGAGAGAATTAGATTGAAGTTGCCTCCTATTGTCTGTGCTTTGGTTGACCTCAAAAAGAGATGTGTTCTTTGAGTCACTTCCTGAATATGACTTAGAGGGTATTTCTCCCCGGGAATCCAAACATGAGAAACTGTAGACTCTTTCAAGAACCATAGATTTCAACTTAAACCAAAAACCCTGTGGACACTTTCATCCTAAATAAAAGAAGCAGGTGAAATGTTCTCTTCTGGGTATGGCCACTGCACCCATGAACACACAGCAGCTCTGGTTACTTACATGAGATCAATCAACAAGATCATTCAATATTCAATAGGCAGCACTAGTTGCATTCAGTGGGTTATTAACAAAAAAGGGGAGATAAGAGAAGTGGGAGGGGGAGGGCTAGAGGATGTCTGGTAGGAGTGGGAAAGAGAAATTGAGAGTTCCTGAGGCAGTTGAGGCTATATATAATCAAGAAACATTCTTTACATGTATGAAATTGTTAAAGAATAAATAAATATATATTCTCTTAAAAACTGAAATAGAAGAGAAGCAGATTAAAATCTGTCAGAGGTGCTGGTACATGTCTATAATCCTAGTACTTGGGAGGCTGAGGCAGAAAGATCTTAAGTTTGAGGTTAGCCTGGGCTACATATCCAGACCCTTTATCAAAAATGATAAGGAAAGGGTGAGGGAGAGGGACAGAGGAAGAGAGAGGCAGAGGGTAAGCAGCTAAGATCTGCCATGAGCTTCATGAGCATTTAAAGACTCATGCTTCTTTCTGTGCTTCCCTGGCTACTCCATCTCCATCCCATTTTGACTAGTCCAGGCCCAATCAGGCAGATTAGAAGAACTATGCAAAGACGTCTGCATAACACATCAGAAATTCTTCTAGGGTGGCCTCCATCCTGGTTCTTAGAGTTTCCCTTCCCTTTCAATTCTAAACCCTTATTCTTAGTTTTAGGCCCCTGATATGCTAGTTACTGTAAATCTAGTCATGTTCATCTTTGGGATTTGATAATTAGTGTTTGCCAATCACCCCAACTCATTGTAACCATGAGTTAGAAACAACCCATGCTCCAAGCCTATGTCATCTGGTTCATGTCACAGGAGGCCCAGAGAACAATGTTTTCTTTGGGCTCTTTCAGTTAGTTAGTTAGTTAGCTAGCTAGCTAGCTAGCTAGTTAGTTGTGTGTGTCTGAGATGAAAACTCATATGAAGTTCTCTCTCTCTCTCTCTCTCTCTCTCTCTCTCTCTCTCTCCCTCTTCCCTCCCTCCCTCCCTCTCTCTACCATGTAGATCTGAGGAATTAAACTCAGGTCAGTAGTCTTGGTGGCAAGTGCCTTTACCTGTTGATCCATTTTTATGGATCTCTAACGCTCTTATTTGAGATAGTCTGTTAATCTTGCCACACCCTAGGTTTACTAACCAATCCTCTTGCACATGTATGAATTGATGAATTGTGTGTGTGTGTGTGTGTGTGTGTGTGTGTATTCACCTCTACCTTGTCCTCTGCTTGACCTCAGATGAGGCTTGGGAAGGATGACCTCAGTGTAGCAGCTACTCATTCAGTTTTGCCCAGACCTGAGTGTAGTGCTTTCCTGCTGAGACCTGCTTAGCCATGTAAGGGACAGACTGAAATGGTTCCCACCCCCCAGACAAAGCAAACAGGGCTTGAGTCTCCATTAGTGCTGAGAGTTGCTGTGGGTATAAGGCTTGTTTGTATAATAATGTACATTTGTTCATGCTCCTCTTTTGAGGAATGTCCTCTCTGCCAAGATTAGTGACTCCATGATAGAGACAGCACAAGTCTGGGGGCAAGGGTGTGTCTAATGTCTCTACAAAATGGTAGAATACTGTGACCTTCAAGGCAGCTCTTAAGACTTTGGGAATGAACTCTGATAACATGAATTTAAAAATACATAATTCCTCAACTATGTAAAATATAAGGATGTACTATGAATTATATAAGGAGCTTCACCGATCTAAAAGAAGAGAGGCAGCTGCACTATGCTCCAGCTTGTCAGAAAAAGACTGAAGAAGGAGATAAAGGGATTTAGAGTGTGGTGATCACAAGGCAAAATCCCACCCAGCTAAGGTTTTTGGGTTATACTTACAAAGGCAGGCAGATTCCTGAGTTCAAGGTCAACCTGGGACAGAGTGAGTTTAGGTCCAGACCCAGATGTGGTAAGAATGGTAATTTCAGGGTGAGGTCCCACTATCTTATAGTCTGTGCTTGTGCTTGCTGTCTCTTTCTAAGAATCAAGGGGCTGGCTCATGGGATGTTGATTCATGGGATAATCAAAAGGGAACCTGGGGAAATGACTGAATTGACAATTGAGATATAAATAAAAGTCTGGGCTTTTGATCTGCAAAAGATAAACTATCCAGAGAGTTCTTAGACTATCAAGAAAAAGTTGCTAGAACAGAACACAGAGAGAACATTCTGGAAAGCAGAACATAGACCATCGGCTTGGACCTACGATCTGACTTCGAGTTGTTTGTTTCTTGGCTCCCAGACACTCCTTTTTTCAGAATTTCTCTCCAAGCTGAGGCTGGTCCTTGGCACGATCCAGCATCAAGAGGTCAAGTTCTGATGCATTCTCTCTCTCACATCAGAAAATCATAGGACTCTGATAACAGTCCTGCTGGTTTGTAATAGCTTTCTCAGTGCTAGCCTGGTCAACACACTAGCCAAGAAATCAAGAACAGCCTGAACTTACAAGCTGAGTGCACTTTGTTGGGCCAATATCTTGTGCAGATCCACAAGAGAGCATTGCCCTCCACAGTTATGTACTGCATTAAAAAAAAAACCCTTAGTCAAAAGAGGAGTCCAGAAGATGGTAGTCCCATAAGATTGTATAGCATAGTACCAACATCATCTCCTTGGTTTGTGGAAGTATATTCAATGATGATCACCCTGTGACACAATTCTCAGGACCTATCTTGTCATTAAGTAACATATAACTGTGTTTTATCAGATTCTCCAATGCTAGATTCTACTGGAAGCGGCCCCAGTATATTAGTCAGGGTTCTCTAGAGGAACAGAACTTATAGAATAAATATGAATCTGTAGATAAATTGGGAGAGGAGAGAGAGAGAGAGAGAGAGAGAGAGAGAGAGAGAACAATGGCTGTTTACCGATGGAAAGTCCTGAAATCCAGTAGTTGTTCAATCCACAAGGCTAGATGTCTCAGATGGTCTTCAGTATATGCCAGAATTCCAAATAAGTAGATACTAATGCTAGTGAAAGAATGGTCTTACCACTGAGATTGAGAGCAAGCAAGCTAAGATATTAAGCTTTCTTCTTTCGTGTCTTTTATTATAGGGTGCCAGCAGAGTGTGTAGTCCAAATTAAACATGTATCTAGAAGATACATATTTTCACCTCAAAAAAAAAAACTGGATTAAAGGTGAGTCTTCCCAGTAGGTGGTGGTGGTACATGACTTTAATTTAGCACAGATTAAAGGAGGCAGAGGCAGGCGGGTCTCTGAATTTGAGGTCAGTCTGTTCTACAGAGTGACATCTAGGACAGCCAGGGCTATACAGAGAAACCCTGTCTCGATAGATAGATGATAGATAGATAGATGATAGATAGATGATAGATAGATAGATAGATAGATAGATAGATAGATAGATAGATAGAATGGGTCTTCCCATTGCAAATTATTTAAATTGGAAAAACCCTCCACAGGTATACCCAGCCACTTGGGTTCTAGTTAATTCTGGATGTAGACAAGTCGTCAACTACAAATAGCCGGCACACCCAGCACTTCATTTCTTATTCACTCCAAGCCCCATATCTGCACCACTGAACTGGAGCCATTCCCTAAGTCTAGTCCCAGAGGCAGCCATAGTGCACAGGAGGGGTTCAACCTCAAGGCATTTGAGAAGCATACTAGTAACCATTTAGCAGCTTCTTCCCTAGAAAGAGAAAAGGCAAAGCTGGTGGGGGGGGGGGGGGGGGCTGGGTAGTTTGGCCACTTAAGGTGATAATAAATAGCTTAACAAAAAGTTGCCAAGTCCTTTTTGCTGCTATGAGTAGATTTATGCGATGGTAAGGTTCCATTCAACAAGCATGCAACAGCATCTCTCTTGTATGCTAGGCCTTAAGATAAGTAAATGAGTCCAGATTCACTCTTTCCATCAAGAATGTCACAATAAAAAAGAAATACTAAGTGAAAATAACATGTTTTGGAAATAGTTTCTAGCAATATTCACATAGTAGCTGCATGTCAGGGAAGACCAAAGTACCAACCCACTGGGCTTTAATTTCCCTTCTACTGATCTGATCACAAAGTATCTCCATATCTCAGAAAAATAATTTACAT
This sequence comes from Rhabdomys pumilio, assembly GCA_030674055.1. Lineage (NCBI taxonomy): Eukaryota > Metazoa > Chordata > Mammalia > Rodentia > Muridae > Rhabdomys > Rhabdomys pumilio. Next base: position 80,795,073 of record JANHMN010000007.1, read on the forward strand.
TTTTTAGAAATGTAATACTATGAAACACTGTGGTATATAAAAATATTACATAGACTATACTGCCTTACTTTCTTGTTATAAAGTTAATGCATGTTCCTGTTTAAAATTCAAGGTTTTCTAAACTGCAAAGGAAGTAAAATCCAAACCAGGCATCCAGAAGTATGATGAAAAATAGACCTTATGGTAAATCTCTATGCATAATTGGGCATGCACAAATATAGAGAAAAAGGCATACTCTATAACAAAAATTGTAGGACTCCAAAGGGCTGCTATGCCCTGGCTGAGACTTTCTGTGTGCTGTTGTCTGCAAAGTAACATTCTGCAGTTTTTCTAAGAACAAAACATCCTGTTGAAGGATGGTGCCCCAGGAAGGGAATTTACACTTGACATCCTACTGCCCCCCAGTTGAGTTCCTGTTTTTTCCTGAGTTTGTGTTTTTTCTTCCCTGACTTGGTGTATATATTGAACCTGCCCAGTAAAGGCTTTGGCATTCTCTCATAACAGATGACCCCAGTCTGAGTCTTTCTTTAATCCCCTAGGCCTATGCCCGAGCGGGCAGCATCGGAGCTGTCAAGTGGAGGTCCCACCAAGATCGAGAAAGAGAGGAGAACCTGACGCGATTGTTCCTGGAAGACGCCAGCCGGCTCAGTGAGTGGAACGTATTGGAGAAGCGAGGTGGGATCAGACTGAAAGTAGTAAGTAGCACTATAAGAGTTTGATCGTTTTGATTGTGCCATGGGAACTAGGAGTTCCTCCCTACCAGTAGCGTCACAGGATGGTGCAGCTAAGAAATCCTTGCAAGAGGTGGAGATCAGCTCCAGTTCTGAGGACGAGGGAGAAATTTTAGAAAAGGAAAAATTGAAGAAATGCAAGGTCAAAAAGTTGGAAGGGGAACCTGGAAAAGGGGAAGCAAGAGCAGATGAGCAACTCAGTCCCCAGTGGCTGAGCCTGGGGCATTTCTGCCACTGCTGCAGCAGTGGCTGCGGGTGGCTGTAGGAGCTGCAGAGGCTGCGGTCCGCACCAGACATGCCGAATAAAAACAAGAAAGAGAAAGAACCACCAAAACTGGTGAAAAGTGGAAAAGGTTCAAAAGAAGGACAAGATACAGTTAGAGGACTGCAAAAACTCCCATCTTTACAAGATGTTCCTCCTGCGGGTCAAGAGAAGCTTTTCATCCAGAAGCTACATCAGTGTTGTGTCCTCTTTGACTTTGCTTCTGACCCACTGAGTGACCTGAAGTGGAAGGAAGTAAAGCGAGCTGCGCTAAGCAAAATGGTGGAACATATCACTCACAAGCAGAACGCGATCACAGAGCCCATTTAACCCGAAGCCATCCACATGTTTGCAGTTAATATGTTTCAAACCTTGTCACCTTCTTCCAATCCTACGGGAGAAGAATTCGACCCAGGAGTAGATGAGCCAATGTTAGAAGCAACCTGGCCTCATCCGCAGCTTCTTTATGAATTTTTCTTAAGATTTTTAGAGTCTCGAGATTTCCAGCCCAATATAGCAAAGAAGTATATTGATCAGAAGTTTGTATTGTAGCTTCTAGAACTCTTTAACTGCAAGGATCCTTGGGAGAGAGATTTTCTAAAAACCACCCTGCACAGAATCTATGTGAAATTCTTAGGCCTGCATGCTTACATCAGAAAACAGATCAATAATTTTGTTTTATAGGTTCATCTATGAGACAGAGCACCACGATGACATAGCAGAATTACTGGAGATCCTGGAAAGTATAATTAATGGATTTGCCTTGCCACTAAGGGAAGAGTACAAGATTTTCCTTGTTGAAGGTGTTGAAAGTGAGGTCCCTGATTGTCTACCATCCCAAGCTGGCATACTGTGTCATGCAGTGTTTAGAGAAGAACAGCGCCCTCACTGAACCAGTCGTAATGGCACTTCTCAAATACTGGCCAAAGACTCACAGTCCAAAAGAAGTAATGCTCTTAAATGAGTTAGAAGAAATTTTAGATGTAATTGAACCATCAGAATTTGTGAAAATCATGGAGCTTCTTTTCCAACAGTTATCCAAAAAATGGGGGAGGGGGTCAGAAAAGCAGTTGTCCTCTCTCTGGCTGTGTAAGCAAAAGAGAAGGAAAAGGCTGTTTCAGAGCCCTCCTAGGAGCAGGAGAAAATCAGGAGACATTCTGCTTTCTCTCTGGCTCCTACTGGAGAAATCCTTAGTTCTGCTTTCCATGTCTATTGTGAATTCTTGGCATGCCAATCTGTCCACATGTGTTAATTGTCTGTTTTTGTTTCATTATTTGAATGATTGTTGTTCTATGTTTTATGTTTAAGAAGTGTTTATTGGGTATGATTAAAAATTCACAACTTTGATAATAGAAAGTTGGTTTAACTAGTACCTCGGGGCTGGAGAGATGGTTCAGCTGTTAAAGGCCAAGCTATAGTAGAAAGAACATTATCTTGGAAATTATCTTGGAAAAGCAAAAAGGGGGGAGTTTACCTCACCCCCATGCAAGATTATTCTTTATTTTATATATTTTAAATTGTTTATTAGTGGATAAGGATGCATTGTATGCAGCAGACATTGGAAATGAGCCCAGAAGGCACTGGGCTTGGGGAAATGGAAAGAATTATCAGGTGTATGGAAAGGCCCTGACTCTGTGTTAGTCAGGGTGAGAGGTTCTGTTTGTGTTTTTCCTGAAGATGCTGAAAGTCCTGTTTGGATTCCTGAGAGTTGTGTGTACCCTGCCACTATGGAGCCTCACTCAGGCAGAGATCTACTGGAGCTTTGTGAAGAACCTCCCCAGTTCTGATGTCAATGGGGATAAGCATGGCCAGTCATAGTTTCCACCAACAGGACTACTAAAAAAAGCTGCAGTGGGATTAATATTTCTTTGCCACTTTTTCAAACAGCAGACCAAGTCCTAGGCAATTACTAAGTAGGTGCTTGTGTCACTGGCACAAGAGACTCCTTACTGCCCAGGTTTGTCTCAGCCTTTACAGAGAATAGTTAGTCAATGACAGGCAACTTCTTTGCAGTTCTTACCTACCTAAGACAGGGGCCCTGAGACTGGCAGGGATTCCTAATGATGGGTAATTGGTATTGATGGAAGGTTACCTAAGGCAGACGCTATTCACCTATAAAATAAAAACGGGGGACTTGTAGGACCTCCAAAGCCAAAGGGCTGCTATGCCCTGGCTGAGACTTTCTGTGTGCTGCTGTCTGCAAAGTAACACTCTGCAGTTTTTCTAAGAACAAAACATCCTGTTGAAGGATGATGCCCCAGGAAGGGAATTTACACTTGACATCCTATTGCCCTCCAGTTGAGTCCATGTTTTTTCCTGAGTTTGTGTTTTTCCTTCTCTGGCTTGGTGTATATATTGAACCTGCCCAGTAAAGGCATGGGCATTTTCTCATAACAGATGACCTTAGTCTGAGTCTTTCTTTAATCTCCCAGGTCTATGCCCAAGCTCAGTACCAAGGGCAGCGCTGGAGTTGTCAAAAAAAAAAAAAAACAAAAAAAAACAAAAACAAAACAGTGATAACAGGCAAACAATTTCACTCAGTTCTGCTAAATCTGTTTTAATACTGTACTGTATATGTGCTTTAAATGGTATAACCTTAAAGATTCCATTAGAAATCAGAGAGCACATGATGTTTTGTTTGCTTGTCACTCTTGCCCTGGGCCATTCTGGGAAACCTTTCTTCCTTGAGGTTCTAGAGGGAGCGTCCAGTGTCTCACTTCTTCCTCCCACAGTCCTGAGCTGGATCATTAGCTTAATGTCATTCAACTGCAGTACAAAATAAAGGAACCAGAAAAGTTTTCTGTGCATCCACTGTCTCTGGACACCCACTCTCAGATTCAGTTCTGGAACCTTCTGTGTGTAGGTGGTATATGACGTTTAGCCATTTGAGCTAGTTTATTTGCTTCTATTCTTTTTCCATGTCCCTTTTCTTGGCTATATTAGTCATGCTCTTTGCAGTATTATGCTTGGTTATTGCGTCTCTCCTCTGATGGTACACTGCCAGATTCCACATCTACTTGTCCACTGCTCTGGACCATTAGCCATCTCAAGTGGGAGCACTCAGGTCATTTCGTCTCATAGCAACTGATCCATTCTCATCACTCTGCAGAACTGAGCCTTATCAGTTCAGACTCTATTCTTGGGCCTTTCATGATTACCTCTTTGACAAAAATACTCATTCTTAATGAAAATGTCAAGCAGGGAACCATCTGACAGGGGCATGACCCTCTGAGCTGGAATAGCCAGCATAGTTTCAGCATCTGGAAACCAGTAATAAGCAGGCAACCCTCTACCACTTTATTAATTTATTTAAACAAGTGGAATTTTACATACTGGAAAATCACCAATAACTTCAACAGGATCTTTTCTCTTATAAATTCATACGCAGGACAAGCAAGAGGCACAGATTTATAAATATTCACACAAAATATTTTCTTTGAAAAAAATGCCCTCGTTACCTATTGTTATTGCTATCACATGAATGGATGATCACATGATTTTTTACTGCCCTTGGTTTTGCTTATTTGTATCTTTAAAAAATTTCCCCTAACACATGCAGTCAAAGTCAGTAAACAGTCTTGTTTACATCCTGGTCCAAGCAAACCAATTGTGAAAATATTTATAAGAAAATTCAGGAAATTTAAACTCTGGATACTGGATAATACTAAAACAGTGTTATTCTTATTAGGTGTGTTTAAAGTGCTACAGTATCATTAAAAAAATCTCATCTCTTAGATAAATGCACTAACATACTTGGGGATGAAATGAAGTCTATAGCTTTTATGGGTAATACCTGGTTGGAAATATAAATACCAAGAATTGTGGGTTTATAACTATTGAAGTTGGACAACAGATTCATGGTGCTCATTCCCATATGTTGTTTACTTTTGTATTTTGACATCTTCTGTAATAAAATATGTAATAATAGTAAATATAACAATCACTTATCAATAATAATTAATACCATGCTTTCTTATAATAATTAGGCAGGCATATCATCTAATTATCTCTACCTATGTTTATGCTGTTTGTTTACTTTTTTGAGACAAAGTCTCATGTAGTCCAGGCTAGCCTTGAATTCACAGTGTAATAGAACTAGCCTTGAACTCCTGATCCTACTATCTCCACCTCCTGAGTGCTGGGATTAGAGGTGTGGGCCACTACGCTGGGTAGATACGTCCATCTTCAAGCTTAAAAGGCATCTCTCCGGGTACCAGTTGATCTACTTGTGTGCTGAGAGCCACATGGGTCACAGTGACAGGCTCACTATGTATTCTACTACTCTCACTGTGTCCTGTGTGTTCATGTGTGTCACCACTACTAATCTCTTGCAAAGTCAACATACTTATAAAATATTTAATATTTACATGTCTTTGCATATAAGAATAAAATATTATAATATTTTTAGTATTAACAACTTTTTCAAACCTTGTGTCTTAGTTAGGGTTTCTACTGCTGTAAAGAGACACCATGACCAGGGAAAACTCTTATAAAGGAAAACATTCACTTGGGGCTGGTTTAGTTTCAGAGGTTTAGTCCAGTGTCATCCATCATGGCAGGGAAACACAGCACCATGCAGGCAGACTTCGAGAAGTAGCTGAGAGTTCTACAACTGGATCAGCAGACAGCAAAAATTAATAAATAAATAAACAAACCATGAACCACCAGGCCTGGCATGACTCTTTGAACCTCAATGCTACCCCCCCACGGACACACCCACTCCATTAAGGCCCCACCTCTTAATAGTGCCACTCCCTATAGGTTTATAGTGGCCATTTTTGTTCAACTACCACACCTTGCCTGGTCATTGATTCCATTATTTGGACTCCATTTGGACTCTGCATATACAAAGGAGACACAACAAACCTCGGTGGTTATTTACTCATTTATACTTAACTAGAACATCATGGTGCATGTGAACCTTATATACTATGTAGTTGTTTTGCTGTTGTTTTCACTACTGTCTCTCTTTTTTCTCCTTACTAGGCACAAGACCAGCAGTGACCAATGTCATCTTGTCTTTTTAAACAAGCAACTAAGTTAGGACCTGGTATATTTCAAAAAAAAAAAATTTACAAATCTATTCTTTTCCAGTATGATCACATATAATAAGACTAAAAAACATAAACTAATTCATGTTCTATGATTCCTTCCTGCTCCATAAGTCAGCTGATTGAAACATTACATGTTCCATAGTTCAGTGTCTTATCTAATGTAATAACAAATGGCATATATATGTCAGCTGACAGAGCTGTCATTTATGCTTCAAGAGCAAAAAATCTAAAGAACTTTCCCTTGTCACAGCTGTGATTTTAAAATACGACCTAATTTTTACATTTTTAAACAGAATTTTAATTATTATATGAATGTGTGTCTATGTGGGGTATGTGCACATAAGTTGCTCACAGAGGCCAGAATCCTCTGGAGTTGCAACTACAGACAGTTGTGAGCTGCAGTTATGTGGGTGCTGGGTCCTCTGCAAAGCCACTGAACCATCTCTCTAGCCCATGAGCTAATTTTTAAGACTGCAGTACACCAGAATAATGATACTGTGCTAGCCACCATTGAGAAAGATCTATTTGGTTTGAAGTAACTTCTAGATTTGAAGTATTCTGTAACACTTTTTAATGTATCAATTTTAAAAAACAGATTCACATGGAAACAAAAAGACTTTTAGATTCTCAACTGAAATACTTGCATGGCTATCAAACTCAAAACATCCAGATAGAGGAAAATTTGTCAGTGGGTTTGTTTGTTTGTTTGTTTGTTTGTTTTCATGTATTTAAATAAGTAACTTGGTCCATGAAAGGGAGGAGGCAGAAATCAAAGGCCTGACTGTGCTTGATCCTTCTTTGTGGCCATTATTCAGCTGGGTTCTCAGCAGGCTGCAGTTGAAAGGAAAAGATCCACGTTCTGCTTAAAAATCAGACTAAAGAGCTTGCTCAGCACCCTGTCACATCATGCTGTTAGTATTCACCACTTAAAAGTCTTTGGATAGTAAGTTAGCTGCATGCAATGACATCAGTCTTCTGGGGTATTCTTAGATTGTAAAAGCACCCCTCTGACTTGCTTTTCATGGCAAGGAATGTTTTTCATGGCTTTCTCTTTTCTTGAAAGACTCCCAGAACATCAAGCTCCTCAGGTATAAATGAGACCCAGGGAAGAATGTCACGAAAGCGCACTATTTTTCCTACCTGGTTGGAAGAAAGAAAACAAAACTGAATGTTTCTGGTGAGGACTCTCGCTCCAAGAGACAATGGGTTTTGTTTTGTTTTTGTTTTTTTCTTCTCTGACTCACCATATGTGAGAGCGAAGTTTTATGCACAATGTATTTGAAATAATATTTGTGCGATTTCCTAATCAAAAGACTCCTGTGGAGCTGAGATGCAAGAGCATCAAAAGAATGTCAACACTGATCAATAAAGGCATGTCTTTATACTGTTTAATAGAATTATATCTTTTGATTATAATAGAATTATATAGGTATAATAGAATTATACCTTTTGAGTATAGCAGGAAGTGATTTTGGAGCAGATACTGCAGAAAAATCACAAATCAAAATTAGACAAGATTACCCATTTCTCCTTGACAAGTTCACAGGGAGAGAGGGCATTTAGTCCTTGAGGTACAACAACCATGCCTATCGTCCAGCAATTCTGCAATCCGGCCGGACTCGGACGTAGAAACAAACCCGAGACTGCGGCATGGAGAATACACGAGCAAGCCTGTCTCCCCTCCCCCGCTCCATTCCCGCGGGATTGGAGTAGCGTCGCTGACGCCATCCTCACGCCTCTGGTTTGCATGGAGCATGCGCCGCCTCCTCATTTCCTCTCCAGGAGCTACTGGAGTAAAGCTACGCCCAGGCCTGAGTCCGCCCGCGTCGCAGGAACTTCAGCACCCGAGGGGCGGACAGCGCCCTCCGCACCTGCTCACCTGCTCCGGGAAGGGCTGGCATCCTCCTGCCACCGCGCAACTGCCGCCGGGGGGACCACCCAGATTCTCTCCCTTCCCGCACCCAGACTCTTGTCCCTTCCAGCTTCTTACTCCCCTTCTCATTCATAACAAAAGCTACAGCTCAGGGGCCCAGCGCCAGGCTCTTTCCAGCAGAGCGCAGAGGAGCAAGAAAGAATGGGGTTCCTTTGGACCGGCTCTTGGATACTGGTGTTGGTGCTTAACAGCGGCCCAATTCAAGCTTTCCCCAAACCCGAAGGCAGCCAAGGTATGTGGACATTGCTCTGCTTTGGAGTTCTCTTTCATCTGGCCCAGCAAAGATAAAGCTTGCTATGACCCGTGAGCTCTAAATCACCCTGCCTAGTTTTTCTAACCAGATCGTGTCCGTGGATATTGACAGAATCGTTTGTTTTGACTTCAGAGAACGAAGATGAATTTTTCTTTCTCCTTTACTTATAAAGTAATAGCGCAATAGCATGGTCTAATTTTGAAAAGGGGAGCAGGTACCTGTTCTTAAAGTGGCTAGGATTTTTTTCCTTATTACATATGCAGGATATGATGATCTCTTTTAATGTGCCAGCAACAATAATCCAAATAGTATATTTCCAATTGAAAAGAGCTAATAAGCCAAGAACTAGAACTATATGTTAAATTTCTGATCAGAAAATAAAAGTGTGATTGCATTTAACTCAGGATATGCAGTAATAAAATAAATGTACTAACTTTGATACCATGTATACAATTGATAATCTTTCTAATATGAATTTATTTTATAACATTCAGAATTATTTCTCAAAAAAATCTTTTTATTGTGTTATTTATTTTAATAAGTAACATATCTGACCACCCAAATGCACAATTAAACTTATATTTATGTGTGTTTATTCTAGACAAATCTCTGCATAATAGAGAATTAAGTGCAGAAAGACCTTTGAATGAACAGGTAGGTCGGATGTAAAATTATAACTCCTGTGTTATCTTACTTACTGTTGTCACTTATTATAATTTTCTTGTGATATCTTAAGCCATATTACATTTATAAACTCTAAGACATTAATAATAAATTGACAAAGAATATGATAAATCTAGTTCCAATAATTCTGTGTTCTCACAATTAATTAATGGAGTCCTGTAGAGCACATGGACTGAGCCATGATGATAACCCAGTGAGATCACTACTGTAGCCACTCCTATACGACTGTTTAATTTACCAAAGTGTGTACGTGGCTTCTTTTGGTTTGTTTGAGGCAGAGCCTTGCTGGGTAGCTTTGACTGCCCTACGACTCTTGCTCTTTCTGCCCCTTCCTCTTGATGGGATTATAGGCACATGCTGTCACACTTGGCTGAAGATTTGTCTGTTGTCAACATCATAGGAGAAAGGAATTTGGTTAGAGCATATCAACTCCTTGTGTTGTCTCACTTACTCCTTACAACAGTGCTTTCTGCCTGCGTTCTACAAACAGAACTGAATCTCACAGAGAGTGAATCATGTGGCTCATAGACTTAGTAAGTAGTGAAGCAATGATTTAGATCTGTCTCCTGTTTCTTTCACAGATCGCTGAGGCAGAGGCAGACAAGGTTAAAAAGGCAGACCCTTCAGGTAAGAAAGAAATCACACTGCTGTTCAGTTAAATATGTGGGCCACAGAATTCTAAACTAAAATGGATGTGTTGGGCTTGGAACTTTCCTTCCAGAAAGCAAGCCAAGTGAAAGCAATTATTCTTCTGTCGATAACTTGAATCTGCTAAAGGCAATAACAGAAAAGGAAACGGTTGAGAAAGGGAAACAATCCATAAGAAGCTCCCCGTTTGATAACAAACTGAACGTGGAAGACGCTGATTCAACTAAAAGTCGGAAACTGACCGATGAGTATGATTCTACTAAGGCTGGATTGAACCGCAAGTTTCAAGGTAAACAATTTAACAGATTCGCTGCTGCCTTTTCTTCTTCTCATTTTGAGTTTCTCATTACATAGTAACAAAAGGTCACATACTTTCAAAATGTGACTTGTAACCTTTTATTTATCAAGTCCAAAACTGAGGTTAAAACCAGAATTTGCTGATAACGTACAAAAACCTAGAGTATCAATTTTTCAAAGATTCCTTTACCAAAACAGGTGTGGTGGTCAGGCCTGTAATTCCCATCAACATTCAGATGCTGAGGCAGGAGAATTGTCACAAGGTTGAGCTACGTAGGGTACCAGGCGGTCCAGACCCTGACTCTAAAGAACTGACAAAGACAGCAATGCTGATTAGTTTTCCTTACTGATGCTTTTTTTTAAAAAAAAGTTAAAACCTGATATCTGCATTTCACATGATTGAATTCATTTTGCTATTTCTGTTTTTTAACAACTAGTACAAATTAAAATATGATTTCCTCAAATAATTAGATCAATTAAAATACCCCCAATGGTTAGATGTCCAATATTTAATCATTGAAAGTTTCTTCCTCTTGCCTTTGACCATCTAGCCAGTCCACATCTGCATTCTAACCCAGACTTCTTTGAGCTCTAGAGCTACTTTCTTCCTACCTAACATCTTGCTTCGGGAGTTTCGGATGCACTTGAAAACTGAGCATATCCCAGAGTCACCTTATGAGCTCTCTCTCAAGTCCCCTTTAAGAGGTGGGGGCAGGAAGGGAAGGTCAGCAATCATGATGTAAAGTGAGTGAATGAATAAATAAATAGGAAATAAAAGAGATCTTTCCTTAGGAACTGTGCTGCTATTTATCTATTTTTCCATGGCAGAAATCTAGGATTAAACTATTTTTCCTTTTTTTCTTACCTCTTCAATTCTAATCTTCCCAAACTTATTCATTTTGTTTCTTGTGTTATCTCCCAAGTTCATTTTAAAAACAAAAATATTACTGTTCTCAATCACCACTGGCTTTACCCAATCACGTCTCACTTCAGCTACAAAATCATTTACACATCTCCCAGCAACCACTCCAGCGTTTTTCAACCTGTTCGTGATGTGACAGCTGGAGTGGAGTTTTTAGTTTACAAACCTGACATATTGCAATGTGCGCATGCCATTCTTTATAGGAGGTGTTCAATATCAATAGTCTAAACTATAGTCTAATCTAGTCTTAAACTCATGATCCTCCTGCCTCAGTTTTCTGACTGCTGGGATTGCAAACATATGCCACCATGACCAGCAGACCCTGTTAGTTTTGTTCATTTATTTTGAATCAAGGACTTCCATGCAGCTCAAGCTGGCCTGGATCTTAAGTTTCCCGTGTGTGTGCATTCAGATGCTGGGATTGCAAGCATGCAATGAACATGCCTTCTTTATTTCCCATAAATCTCTTTAGTAGATTCTCATTTCTCTTGCAAGCAACATCAAAATCCTTCTTACAGTCCCTGCCCCCAGAGTTACAGCACTTCTAGGCTGGTCTAGCACACATGACCTGACAGACACCTTGCCCCTTGCCTTCACTGCACTTCTTGTAGTTTGAATGTTTATATTTGTAGCTGTAGCCATGATTGTCTTTATCCAAAACTACATTGAAAACCTCACAAAAAACGGAGACCTATATTATGGGCCGGTACCTGAACAGTCATTAATTCGTTGTATGAGTTTATAAATGAATGAAGAAATGAGTGTGTAGGGGAATGAGTGAATTGATGAAAGTGGGCCTTGAAAAGGAGAGAATTTCCACTCTTCAGACCAGTGCTCAGAAGTGATAAGGGCTTTCTTCTCTGTCCGTATTTTGTTTCGTGGCAACAGGAGAATTATGCTGATTATCTCTGAGGCGGGGATTCCCCGTTAAATGAGACTTTCACAGAACATCATGGTGTGAGGAGAGCTTAGAAGTGTATTATACGTGTTGGGTAGATAGAGGCCATGACTTATGTTTTGCTACGTGGGAATTTAAATCTTGAATTCTACTTTTTAACCTAGGGTATGTGGATCAGAAGCACAGACACTGGGCCTAACTGCATCAAAAACAAGTTTAATCACCCTAGTTGAACAGAACATTTAGTTTAATAGAGTATAAAAAGAGTGCAACGTTTGTTTGGCTTGGTTAGTCACCCTGGCTGTAGGCACCAGCAGAGACACAGATCTGTTTGTGCTCTGACCACTAACGTGAGCAGCTACTTTCTAAATTAGTCATTATGCTGCAGCTCACAGGCTTTTAACTACAGGGCTAGTCCTCGTGGCTTTGGGTTTATCCTACGATTTACTTTAACTTTACTTGAGATCTTAGAGAAACTGAGCCAAGGGTCTTACAGAGAAGGCTTTGTGGGTAAAGATCTAGTTTCCTTTCATAGGCTACGAATCCTACAGGCAGAGGGTTTGAACCCACAGAGTATTTGAGTAGAACATTAGAGAAGTGCAGACTTCATCCCAGAAGGCAGAGGAGGGGAGATTCTCTTTTGCAGGCAATATCCTCAGACCTAAGGCCATCTGTAAGGAAGCTCCAAGTTTCAATATTCTTGCCAGTTTCTTCTTATGCACTTATGCTTTCAGCTTCTTTGTGTGTTCACTAGCAAAAAGAAAAAGAAAAAAGAAAAAGAAAAAGCCTTATCATGTAATTCCTGTCTTGCAAGCTGTGAGCTAGGTCCAGTAGATCCAGGGAGCATGCTCAGCCCAGTCATCACTCTAACAGCACTTGGCAGATAGTAAGACTTGAATTCAGTTTGGCTGAATTCAAGAAATGAATTCCAGGTATTAAATGAGATGCTAGAGACATAAGATGAATATGGGAAGATAATGACAAGGCATAGTCCTTCAATGTCTGTGTAGAACTCGTAGCTACCTAAAGGCTTAAAATATGAATCCAGCTGACATCTTAAGGAGGCTTCGCACGGGGAGCGTAAAATACTCCTTTGTGCACAGTAAGAAAATCACCGTGAGATATTCTGCTCATTTTCAAAGAGCCTGGAAGAAACTGAGGGAAGCTAGGGGCAGTGGCAAGGGCTGCCCTTTTAACTGCAGCTAGCAAAGCCCCACTGTGGGAGACCTGAGTTCTGGGCTCAAGAGCCTGCAGTGGTGCCACAGAAGAGGAAGATATTTCTTCTGAGTTACCAGCCTTCTCCCCGTTGGGAAGTAAATGAGCTGAAAAACAGTCATCTGGGTCATTTTCCAGCTCCAGCAGGCAGCCAACATTCTTTCTCAGATCCTGAGGGACAAGCGGGGAGGGAAGTAAATTCTTCCACCTCTGCATAGACTATTCCCCAGCGCCTGACTTGCAACCCACAGATGGAAAATTCAGACCGAAGTGATAGAGAGGCCGTGCTCCTGAGAAATAGAAGAAGAAGTCAACTTTCAACCAGCCAAGGGGGTGGGGGATCTAATTGTGTGATTCTTGTCATTCTGGCATTGGGTCTCAAAGGCCTTACAGCTGAACAAGAGCTCAGCCTCTGTGTTCAATCACCACTTACCATAATAAGCTTGGTTCCAAAAGAGGGAGGGGTCTGCCTGAGGCGGCAGGGGCCACCATCCTGACACAGTCTAGAAGAAAGGCTACACCATGGGAGAAATTCGAGTTCCTGGGAGCCTTAGAAGAAAAGGGCAAAACTGAGATAGATAGAAGTTGTTCTTTCTTTGGGCAAAAGTGATAAAAATTTTTCATAGTGCTGGGTGTGATGATGCAGCACTCTGGAGGCAGAAGCAGGCAGATCTCTGTGAATTCAAAGTCCAACCCACTCAATGACTCTCCAAATATAAAAAATAAAAGGCCTTATTATAGCGTATCTGGCAAGGAATTCAATTTCCGTTTTCTCCAGAAGATAATCACAGTCCCTTTAATTAAAATAAAATCTGAATCTGCTGTGCATTTTACAGTAGTGCACTCGTCCATACACAACTATGTCACTTAAAACGTGCGTTTAATGTCGTCTCATCTGCTCCTTATAACAACTTCGTGAAAATTGCACTAGATAGTCTTATTATTCATATTCGCTTGTTTTATTGTTTTGTTTTGCTTTGCTTTGTTTTCAGTGCTGGGCCTTCACACTATGCTAGGCAAAGCACTCTACCACTGAGACAAACGCAAGGCCAGATACCCCTTATTGTTTTGTACAGTGATCCAGTGTTGCATAAATAACAAGAGATATCACTGAACTAAACTACTGATCTTTCCCATCTGCCTCTATGTAACGGTGAGAGGTGAACACTGAATTGAGTGCTCAGTTTGGTACAGAT
>JANHMN010000007.1:80816987-80832544 GCA_030674055.1 Rhabdomys pumilio
CACACACACCACACACACACATACCACACACACACACACACACACCACACACACACACCACACACACACACCACACACACACCACACACACACCACACACACACACCACACACACACACACACACACACACACACACACACACACCCACACACACACACACACACACACACCATGGTGTTCTGGTGTTCATCTACATTGTGAAATGGACATCATTGCTAACAACTGTACGTTTATCACCCGTATACATAGCTGCCATTATCTGTGTATTCGTTTTCTTTTTGTTATTGTAAGACTGCCCTCTTAGCAAATTTCAAGTGTGTAATCTGGTGATGTTACCATAGCTACCAGGCTGCACAGTGCCCAGACTTATTCACACTGCAGAACAGAAATGTGATACCTTTGACCAGCATCTCCCAGTTTTACCTTCTCCACCCAGTCTTAGGCAGTGCTTCTCTACTTCTATGACCTTGGCTATTTTAAATTCCACATCCAGTTGTCTCTCCACAAATGTAAAGGGGATGTCAGGACCTCTTTCAGATACCAAAATCCACACCTACTCAAGTCCTTTATATGGTACAGGAACTGTGGCTGAAGCTCAGAGGTAGAGTGCTTGCCTAGCATGTCCAAGGCCCTGGATTTGGTTACTTGTAACATACCTGCGTGTGCACACACACACACACACACACACACAGACACACACACACAGAGAGAGAGACAGAGACAGAGACAGACAGAGACAGACAGAGACAGACAGAGACAGACAGAGACAGACAGAGACAGAAAGGCAGAGAGGCAGAGTAGGGGTAGAATATAGTATTTTCATATAATCATCACACATATCCTCCATGGACTCTAAATCATCTCTGAACTACTTACAATTCCTACCCCAGTGGAAGCGCTCTGGAAATAGTTGTTTTTCTGTATTGCTTGGAGAATTGTGACAAGAAAATGACCTGTCTGTGCACACTAAACTTTTCTTTCTTCCTTCTTTTTCTTTAGTATTTTTGATCCTCGGTTAGTTGAGTCCATGGGTAATGAAGCCTTGGGTTCAGAACTGAGAAAACGCACTATCTGTCTCTGTGTCTGGCTTGTTTTACCTAGTTTTCTAGGCATATTGTCAAAAACAAAACAAAACATCAAGAAGAAATCCTGCCAGTTGTATTAAATCTTTTTGGAAAGCGTTCCTCATTTTCCTCTCTTAGTAGGGACCTTATTTATCCTTCTCTGAATTATTCAGGACGTTACTAGACATTTGCAGCTTGGATTGGTTTTTTTGTTTTTTTTTTTTCCCAGTGAATTCAAATGAGCATTGGAGGAAAGGGAATCAGGAGCACAAATATATTTGGGGAGATTTTTCTTTTTTAAACAAGTCCTACCCCAATTTTATCAGTCATGTGTATACTGAGCTGTCTGCAAGATTTGGCTCCTGATTGTTTCTGGTTAATCTGCGAAGGGTAGTAGTCTCCAGCTCACCTGTTGCTGTTCAGGCAGATGCCCTGTGTGGCCCCGGTGGCTCTCCATGTCCTTGTCACTGCCCTTGAGAGAGCAGTTGTGTCAAAATTTATGAAACTGTAATCTGTTTTCTCCATAAAGTGATCTTGGAATGAGTCTTTATTCCCAGAGAGTTCTGTTTGCCCTTCAGGTCCAGACACTAGCCAGATGGCTCTGGCCTCTCTGTTTGAATCTGCCAGGCTGTGTCTAGGGGATCTGTTCTGCACCGTTTTGCCCCATTGGTTGGCAAATGACCAGCTCAGAACCTCTGTCATTCCAGTGAGTCCCCGCTCATCAGTGAAGGGCATCAGCATGAGGCTAAATACACACGCACGCCCTTGATCTAGTGCTGTGATGGCTAAAGTCACCTGTCAAGTCTTATTCAGGATCTCCCTAACTCAGCTTCCTCCCAACCTCTGAGTTTTGTGGTATCTGAAAAATCCTGCTGTATAGAAAGTCCTTTGTTTATTTTTCAGGAAGGTTGTTTTGTATGTTTCATTGATTGTTTTAAGATAATGTCATATATCCCAGACTGACCTCAAACTCTGTATCTAAGGATGATATTGAACTTCTAATCCTCCTGTCCCTGTTTCCCAGATGCTGGGATTGTAGGCATGCATCATCACGTCCGGTTTATTTAGTGCTAGAGTTTAAAGCTCGGGACCTTGTATGCACTAAACAATCACTGGACCAACTGAGCTAAAATCTCAGCACCAGATGCTATCTCTTTACTGTCTACTTTATTACTATAATAGTTCGGGTATAATTAAATCCCTGTGGAAACATTAATATGTACTCATTTTTAAAAGAAGTTTTGTATAGTTATATATTACCCTATATTTCCAGTCATGTGTTAGTTTGGGGGCTTGGGAGGAATATGTGTTTTTATTTCAGTTAAATGTATGTGGATTTAGTTATAAATAGAGAGATATTTCAATACTTATGATGCTATACTTTATAAATCAACAGTGAAAGATAAAACTATTTTCTATCAGTTGTCTTTAAATTATTTTTGTTCTCATGGGGGCTGGAAAGATGTTAAGAACAGTTAAGAGCACTAGTTGCTCTTCCAGAAGACCCAAGTTCACTTTGCAGCATCCACACTGTGGCTCAGAACCTTCTGTAACTCCAGTTCCAGGGGAATCTGTCCCTCTCTTCTGACCTCTGAAGGCAAAGCACATAAAATATTATGAAATTTTAAATTTTTCGTGAGTTATTTTTGCTCGTTTTCCATAGAAAAAGAAGCAAAAGAGAAAGAAACCCTGATCACCATCATGAAGACGTTGGTTGACTTCGTGAAAATGATGGTGAAATACGGCACAATATCTCCCGAGGAAGGCGTTTCGTACCTTGGTGAGAACTCTGCTCTATTTGTTTTTACCTCGGCCATTTCCATTGTTCAAAGCAAATTAAGGATCTGGCAATAATCATCTCACTGATTTGGTGATTTATGCCAGAGCAGTCCAGATCTCCAGGGCAACAGAATTGCTTGGGTTGGTGATGCATACAAATAAAATTAATTAGACAGTCTCCACTTTCCCTCTTAATAAATACAGCTTGATGGGAACTCTCCCACATTTTTATATTAAATCTTACTAGTGCTTTATAATAATCCTCGGAGAGTAATTTTTATTACAATTTAACTCATTAATTTTTTTTCTAACTTGTGTTTAGAAGTCTGGATTAAGTCTTGATTTTCCCCCCTCTGAGTACTGTATGTGACAAGCAGAACGAGTACTAGGCAGGTAGTCAGGATCCTCCTATGCTGGGAAAGAAGGCCCTGTACCATGCAAGGCTTCACTTCTTACATCTGTAAAATAAAGGATGAAACAACTCTCAGGCTACTCCATCCTTAAGGGAAGTCAGGGCGGGAACTCAAGACAGGAACCTGGAGGCAGGAGTTGATGCAGAGGCCATGGAGGAACATTGCTTGCTGACATGCTCCTTCTGGCTTGCTCAGTCTGCTCTCTTACAGCGCCCAGTACCACTAACTCAGGGGTAGCACCATTCACCATGATCTGGGCACTTCCATATCACTCATTACTCAAGAAAATGCATCACAGATTTGCCCACAGGCCAGTGTGTTGGGGGAGTCTTTGCAATTGAAGTTCCCTTTTCCTAAATGACTCTGGCTTGTGCCAAATTGACATAAAACATAAAACTAGCCAGTGCACACCTGGTGCATATACATGCATAAAGACAAAATATTCATACACATACAGTGAATAAATCTTGAAAATTAAAACACAGTTTCTAGGCTCAATTGTTTTGTTTTTTAAGTAATTTTGTTTCCCTGAGTACGAGCCTCTCACTCCACTAGGGCAAAAAGAAACAAATAAGGAAGTGCCATTGGTTAGCAGGATCCAGAATTATTCAACAGGACCCCAGGATGTTTCATAAAAAACAGTTCTTCCTGGTTTTATTTTGATTATTAAAAAAAAAAATCTTTCTTGTAAAAAGCCATTCAATGCAAAAGAAAAGAAAGAAATGAATGAATGAATGAATGAATGAAAAGAAATGTAAAAGAAAGTTAAAATCACTCCTGATACCAATCTCCTCATAACATTTTGATTTACAGTCTTCCAGATGTCTTGTCTATGTAGGTATATGTGTGTACACACCTATGTTCTTTACCTTAAAGTGTGTTCATGTTACAGTTGGTCCAGCTCCATTCCTCTAGCACCGTGGATCACAACCTTCCTAATGCTTTGACCCTTTAACACAGATCCTAAGGTTATGGTGACCCCCAGCCATAAAATTATTTTCATTGCTACCTCATAACTGCAGTTATGCTACTGTTATGAATCATAAGGTAAACACCTGTGTTTTCCGACGGTCTTAGGCGACCTCTGTGAAAGGGTCGTTTGACACCCAAAACGGTCACGACCCAAGAGTTGAGAACCTCTACTGCTATGAATCTTTATCTAAATATCTGATACGCAGGATATCAGATATGTGACCCCTAAAGGGGTCATGACCCACTGGCTGAGGACCGTTGCTCTAACAGGATAGCAGATGTTACTCAAGACAGTGTCAACAGTGAGACCTGGGAATTCTGTGCTTTGACATTTTTCCTGTGAAAATATGTCACGATACTGGAAAGACTTAATGTGTAAGCAGCTGTTTCTGAAGCTATCTGATTCTAAGTGTCTAACATGGTAGCCACTAACCACAGTTACTACTTACATGAAAAGTCATTAAAGTTAAGTTCTGCCTAAGCTAAGCCAGCTGGCCAGGCAGGCATGGTGGCTCAGCCTATAATCCCAGCACAAGGGAAGCTAAAGCAGCAGAATTAGAAAGGAGTGGGAAGTCAGCCTTGGCTGCAGCCAAAGTTTCAGGTCAGCCTAGGGTAGAATGAAGTCCTGCTTTGAAGGAAATTAAAACTAAAAATGAATAAGTAAATAAATAAAATCTAAGACAGGAGTTGCGGTACATGCCTGTACTCACCACATATGAGAGTAAACATTTAATAGCATTTCTCAGGAAATTAAAGCATATTTCTTCTCTTCTCTCTAGAAAACTTGGATGAAACAATTGCTCTGCAGACCAAGAACAAGCTAGAAAAAAATACTACTGACAGCAAAAGCAGGCTTTTCCCAGGTAGTATTTACTTAACAGTGTGTGTGTGTGTGTGTGTGTGTGTGTGTGTGTGTGTGTGTCTGTGTGTCTGTGCATGTGTGTGTTTGTGTAAACCAGAATTCAACATCAAGTGGCATCCTTATTGCTCTCCACCATTTTTTTAGAAACAATCTTTCCTGAACCTGGAGCTCACAGATTTGGCTACACTAACTGACCAGCAAGTCCAGCAAACCTCCTGTTTTTGCCTCTACAATACTAGAAATGAAAGAGGATTGGTAGTTCAAGGTCAGACTAGGCTACATGAGAACTTGTCTCAAAAATAGCAAAACTCTTCTTATTTGTAACCAAGACTTACATAACAAACCCCAGTTGACTGACAGCACCAACTAAATTAAGATAAATGAGGATGAGGGTGTAACTCAGTGGTAGAGTACTTGCCTAGTGTACATAACACGTTGGGTTTGATCTCCAGCCTAAATCTTCCTTAAAAAGAGAGGGAAGGAAGAAGGGAGTAAATTAAAAAAGATTTTTTGATTACACATGCCAGATCTTCTGGAGGCTGAGGCAGGAGGATTACTTGAGCCAGGAGTTCAAGGAAAACAGTGATAGCCAGTCTCTAAAATAATAAAGCAGGATAAGCAGTCACTCTCTGACGGCAATAAGGCTGAAGGAAGAGTGTCCATGAAGAATTTGGAGTGCTGGGGCCTGGACCCAGCTTCTTATTAACTCCTTGGGTGACTCTGAGCATCTCTGTCTTCCTGGAGCCTCAGTTTCCCCTTCTGTGAAATGGGGCTAAGGGTTGGGAAACCACTGAAATCCCTTTCAGTCCAAAAAAAACATAACATGACCTCAAACTATCTTTTCAACAAAGTTTGTTCTCATTAAGACATAAAGAAGGTATGGAATGGTGTTTTAACCCCGGTGCACTATGTGATCACAGCGCCACCCGAGAAGAACCACGAAGAAACAGACAGTACCAAGGAAGAAGCTGCCAAGATGGAAAAGGAATATGGAAGCCTAAAGGACTCTACAAAAGATGATAACTCCAACCTAGGAGGAAAGACAGATGAAGCCAAAGGTTTGGATCTAACAGCTCTGGGGTGGGCAATGAAACTGGGAAAGCAGAGGTTTTTAACACCCAAGTAAGGCGGTCCAAAATCAAGCCCCACCCCCACCCCCACCCTCACAGCACAATCTGTGCGGTTAAGATTAGCGGAGTAGGGAGATCCAACATCAAGTCCCCCACAGCACGATCCGTGTGGCTAAGATTAGCAGAGCGCAGCAGTCCAACATCAAGCCCACACGGCACAGTCTGCAAAGTTAAGATCAGCATGCAGCTCCTTTGCTGAACTAACAGTGTGTTTCAGTAGTCTTGAGTCTTCTGGGATTGCAAGTTGGTTTCATTCTTTAGTGGTCAGCGGCTTTGAGGCTTGGGGAGAGATACTCACAACTGAGAGAACGTTCAGATATTTATGTTTTTATTCTTTAATGTTCAGTTTATTATCCTAATTTATTGAGAAATGTTTGTTTGTTTTTGTTTGTTTATAGGAAAAAGGACTTATTGACTTTACAATTCTACATTTTGATCCATAGTAATAGTTACTGTTTTAGACTTTGTTTAGTCAGTTGAGCTTCATGTTTTGAGACAAAATAGTTCAGGTTGGTCTAGAAGTCTCTGTGTAACCCAGGCTGGACTCAAACTCATGACTACTCCCCTGTCTCTGCCTCCCAAGTATTAGAATTACAGATATGAGCAAATATTTCTTTAAGTTGTTTAAATAGTCCTCCAGATAATCCCAATATGGCTCATTCAGCCAGGTCACTCTAGTGAATGGGCAAAGTCCTCACTCAAGCAGTGATGCAGCATGGAAACCCCTTTAAGAGCTTGATAAAAATCACTAACTCAGTGCATCTGTTTGCTTTAAACATAAATGTAGCTAAGACCTGCAAAATTCACACCTTCCTAGGGTTTTACACGCTTTCTCAGAAACGACCCTCCCTCCAGGAGAAAGACTTAATGGGGCATAAATTCTAAATCATTAAATCTTTTGGTTGAGGGCAAAAAGTGAATTCTGTAATATGCTCGTGGTTTAAACCCCTTTTATTACAAGTTTCATAGGTACATCATAGAAAACCTACATCCCTATGTCTTAAGATACCTTGTTTGAAACATAGAGTATCAGAAACTGGACAAAGATGTTTGGTCCTGCTTTATGTTTCTGTCTTCAGGAAATGTTGACCTCTTCGGTATAACTGACTCCCACTAAGTCTTACCAATGTCTTAGTAGGAGGTCCATCAGGATGTTTTACCCCTCAAGAGGAGAGAAGGGAGTGGGAGTGGGTCAGTGCTCTCTCCTGACGGAGAAGTAGTGGTACTAGGCTAAGCTGTCATCTGAGAGCATGGCACTGGACCCTTTACACTGGCTCCATATGTAATGGCCACCCATGGCAATGAGTGGATGGGCTTTGCTTTCTCTTTGCTATGCTATGGTAAAATATGATTACCAGGCACCTTAGGCTCATGCCTTAACTTTCTTTTATACTTATTTGTTTGTTTATTTATTTATATATTTAGTGTGTGTGCATGCGTGTGTGTGTGTGTGTGTGTGTGTGTGTGTGTGTGCACTTGCACACACATTAACACTCATGCACAGGTACAAACATCACAGAACACAAGATTGGTGGGGGACACAAGGTAAGCTTGTCCTCTCCTCTCACCATGTGAGATCCAAGGATCAAACTCAGGTTATCAGTCTTGGCAGCAAGCTCCTTTACCTACTGAGCCATCTTATTGGCCCAGTATTGGTCAACATATTTTTCAATTTTTTTCAGACAGATTCTCACTATGTAGCTTTGGCTAGCCTGGAGCTCTCTGTGTAAACCAGGCTGGGCTCAAATTCACAAAGAGTCACCTGTATCAGTCTCCCCAATGCAATGCTGAGATTAAAGATATGTGCTACCCTGAGTGGCTGTCAACATTGTCTATTAAGTTTTTCCATTCTTGTCAGTGAGTGATGGGTTTATGGAGATGGACACAGTGTGGTAGTAGGAACCCACTATTTATTCCACCACTGTCTTTTAACACCTCATCTTCACTTCCTACTGACAACAAGATATTCTAGATCCACTCCAAATTTTCTTTTCCCAAGACTTGAAACCAGTTTCTTCAAGGAATTGTTTCCTCCCTTCTTTCCTTCCCTTTTTTCTTTCATGTGTAAAGGTCGTTTCCCCAGGAGCACAGCAGTCACATAGTAAGTCCTTGAACCTGCCTAGGTCGCATGCTGAGTGTTGGGGATGTACCTTATGTTGCTGGACAAGCATCCCCAGGCCCATGTAACATAGCTCAGCTTTTCTACTTTTTAAAGAGAGCACCATGAGAATGGAGCCTGAAGGGAGAGATGGTGCAGCTTACAGAGAATGTGAGTGTTAGTCACCTTTCTCTCACTATAATACAACACCTGAGACTTATGAAGAGAAAGGTTGGTTTTGACTCACAGTTTGGCTCATCCGTTGCTCTCACTGCTTTGGGCCTGTGGTAGGTGGCACATCGTAGGAGGGACACTGCCAGAGCAAAATCACTCACTTCAGTAGCCAGCAGGGAAAAAGAGAACAAGGTGGAAGCTGGAGTCCCACTATGCTCGTGGAGAGTGTACCCCACCCCTGTGACCTAGAATAATTTGAGTACCAACATTTCCAACTTCCCCCTCCAAAAAAAAAATTATCTTTAATTAATCCTCAGAAGAACAAGCATTCACTTGTTCTTACATTTGCTCATTGGCACCGTTTTTCAAAGGTTACTTTGCTTCTGTTATAAGATCCAGTAAGGCCGGGCAGTAGTGGCACACGCCTTTAATCCCAGCACTTGGGAGGCAGAGGCAGGCAGATTTCTGAGTTGGAGGCCAGCCTGGTCTACCGAGTGAGTTCCAGGACAGCCAGGGCTACACAGAGAAACCCTGTCTCAAAAAAAAAAAAATCCAGTGAGGAACACCCATTGACTCTATGCAGAAAATAAGTGCATAGATGTGACTGAAGGCTAGATTGACTGGGTTTCTTTTTCTTTGTTTAAAAGCAGGGTCTTTAATGCTGGCTGGCTTGGAACTCACTCTGTAGCCCAGTCTGGATGTGAATTTGTGGCAGTCCTCTTGACTCAGCCTATTGAGAACTAGGAGAAAAGACCTGAGCCACTATGCCTGGCAGAGATGTTTCTCACGCTCTACATAGGGAAGCAAGGGTCACGTACACACACATACATCCTATTTATTGGTGAGTAGGTAGGTAGAGCACGGGCTCTCTTCAGGAGGGAGTTAGGAGCACTGCTGAATAGAGCATAGAATAAGGTAATGGCCCAGCTAAAAGAATTTAAGAAAATTATTATAAGGAGGACACACTGGCCAGAATGTTCTCAGAGAGTCTCTTTTGGTCTTGGAGTATGAGGTGATGGTGCCACGTAACCACAGTTAACATTCCTTAACTAGGCAAGCAGATGCTGAACCTGCATTCAATATATGTGGGAGTAATAGTAACAACAACAATAATATTCTAAGACTTATATCACTTCACTTTACGAAATATAGTCTGCATGGATTTTGTTCCACAAAATCTAGTATAGGGGCTGGAGAGCTGCTCTTACAGAGGACCCGAGTCTGACTCCCAGCACCCACATCAGTGGCTCAGCACCACCTATAACTATAGCCCCAGAGAGTCCAATGCCCTCTTCTGACACCTTAGGCACCAGCACATATGTGGCACACAGACACACATAAACAAAAATTAAACCTTTATATCAAATTTAATTTTTAAGTACAAAAAATAACACATTTTATTTAAAAGATAATTCAATTTACTTTTGAA
Organism: Rhabdomys pumilio; assembly: GCA_030674055.1. NCBI lineage: Eukaryota > Metazoa > Chordata > Mammalia > Rodentia > Muridae > Rhabdomys > Rhabdomys pumilio. Next base: position 80,826,910 of record JANHMN010000007.1, read on the forward strand.
TGTAATTTAGACGATTTAAACAATTGATTTCTACACGGACTCGTATCTTTTACTTATTTGTATTTACTTATTTTGGTTTTCTAAGACGGGGTTTCAGGTAGTCCAGACTGAAGCTGAATTCACTGGGCTGCTGAAGCTCTTGATCTCCCTGGCTTGACCTCCTAAATGCTGAGAATACAGATTTGGGCCACCACACTTGGCACAGATTAACGGTTTTTTTTTTTTTAATGTGATGATTTCTAATTGGTAAAGTTATTTGAATGATTCCATAGTTATTTCTAAATTTAGGAATTTATTAATAGTGAAATTTTATTCTAATTCTAACCATATACAGAAACTTGCTTAATTTTCTCTAGAGATCAGGGGAATGTTCTTTGTAATGTTTCATTATGTAAGTGCGGCCCTTGCTGCCAGCTGGACATTTACTTACTTACTTACTCACTTTTGATGTGTGAGTCACTGATAATGTTCTTTTAATTAATTGATTGATTTTTATTGGTGTTCTGCATCTCTCTCTCTCTCTCTCTCTCTCTCTCTCTGTGTGTGTGTGTGTGTGTGTGTGTGTGTGTGTGTGTGTGTGTGCGCACGCAGTGCCCATGGTGGCCAGAAGAGGGCGTTTGATTCCTAGGACTGGAGTTTCAGATTGTCAACCACCATCTGGGTGCTGCAATGGAACCTGAGTTGTCTGGAAAAGCAACCAGTGCTCTTAATGACTGAGCAACCTCGCCAGCCCTCTGAAAATGTGTTCTCTGAGCCAACAAGTGAGATGGGAGCCCAAACAAACTTGGGAGGTTTTATATCAACCCACATTGCTAAAAGACATCTAAAGTGTCTCCTCCTTTGTAAAACCATAAACTGCCTTTCCAGAATTCACCCCTTAAAAAACCAGAAAGCAACATACAAGGAATGAATTGACTAACATAAGAGCTCATGACCAGAGAGTAGTAAAGCTGGGCCTTGAACCCATGACCCCTGACTCTTAATCCAGAGCCTATCAGCGTTTGTATTACTGCATCTTGTGGGTATGTAAAATACTGTGGAGAAATGATATGCTTTCTCCTTTTCCTGCTCTTTCCCCTTACTTTTTCTTCCTCTTTATCCTCCTCCTCCTCCTTTCCTTAAGACAGTGTCTCACATATCTCTAGCTGACCTCAAACTCCCTGTGTAACTGAGGATGGCCTTGAACTCTTGAGTGCTGGAATTACAGTCATACATTACCATTTCAATGTGTTTGGTGCTGGGGATCAAACCCTGCTTTCACACATGGCATGAACTCTACCAACTGAGTTTCATTCTCACTCAGTGGTTTTGTGCCCCTTCTCACTGTTCACACCGGTGGTTATATGTGGAACTCAGACTGGAGTCATGTAATATTGGCATGGTTTTAAGCATTACATTAAAAAAATCTTTATAAATACTCGGGGTTTTTATCAATTACTTATTTATTTGATGGCAGGAGCACACACCACAGCAGGCACGTAGAGGTCAAAGAATAACTTTCAGGAGTTAGTTCTCTCCTTCCACCATGTGGATCCAGGAGGTCTGAACTCAGGTCATTAGACTTGAAAGCGAATGCCCTTATCTGCTGGCCCATTTTGTATGTTGGGGGAGGGTTCTTTGTGTTGTTGTTGTAAATGTTCTTGAAGCTCTAATGTACTTAGGATCTACTGTCCTCAGTAGAGTAATCACATGGATTTCTACTTTTCCTCAGGACAGGAGAAGGTCAGGGTCACATATTAGGGCCAACAAGGCCATGAATAAGAAGGGGTATTTCTCTTATAGCACTGAAGATCAGAACAGCCAGAGAAGCTGGCTGAGTCTTGACTCTGGCTCCCTTCCATCTACTTCAGCATGTGTTTTAAGGCTCATGTCGTATTACCTCAGCCATGAGCTATTTTTTTCCAATGACTGCTGAAATAAATTGAAAAAAAAAAAATAGCCCAGTGTTCCAAAGTGGACTCTCATGGGCTTTCAGTGAATAGTGCATAAATAAAAGATTTACTTTACAGCTCAGAGAAGAGAAAATGTAAATAAAAGCCAGCTGCTCCTCTTCAAGAGCAAAGGACACCTGACTTCATTTCTGCTCTAACCCACATCCCAGGAAATGTGTGGAGGGCTCATACCGGTGCCACTCATTTAGAACCATCTCAGGATTATTACTAATAATCCTGGTGCTTCATCCCTCACCCTTGAATATGTTAATTACCAGGGTTTGTCAGTGGGTCGCAAAGTGTACCACCCAGGGGACTGTGTGAACATGCCTGAGGAAGCTGAAGTATTGATGTGTCATTCTGTTCTCTATCAGTTGAAGGCTGTCCTGTTATCATATGTGAATAAAGGGAGACATGGGGGCTCAGTGGTTAAGAGCACTGCCTGCTCTTTCAGAATACTCAGAGGCCATTCCCAGCAAGGCAGTTCATGGCCATCACGTAACTCCAGTTCTATTGAATCCCACACCCGCCTCTGGCTTCCTCAGGCACCAGGCCCACAGTTCTCTTGCATCCATTCAGAAAACTCAATACACATAAATAACAACTGATTTGTAAAAGGGAACCCAAAGGTAAAGACTGTATGCTGTGGTTTTTTAAAGATGGGTATCAGTAGGTAGTTCTGGCTGTCCTGGAACTCAACATGTAGACCAGTCTGGCCTCAAATTCACATAGATCATCCGCCTCCACCCCCATTCCACCCCACCCTCTCCTCCACCTCCTCATTCTGGAATTAAAGTTGTGAGCCACAAAGCCCATCTTCCCCTTCCCCCTCCAGTGTTATATATATATATGCCAGGCTGGCTTTGAACTCACTAGGAAACTGAAAATGACCTTGAACTCCAGATCCTCCTGCCTCCACCTCTCAAATGCTAAGATTACAGGTATGGACTACCAAACCTGGCTTGTATGGTGCTGTGGGTAGAACCTAGGGCTTTGTACTTGCTAGGCAAACACTCTGTGAACTGAACTACATTCTCAGGACATCAAAATACATTTAACCTTTCTAATCCGACATTTCTAATATAGTATTTAAGTGGCAAGCATTGATTTTCTTTTTCTCACATAAGCTTTTCCCATTGTAATATAGTATCCAAGAATGCTTTAAATTATTATAAAAAATATTTTAGAAAGAATGTATTAAGATACACTCAGAAGTTTCAGAAGTTCTAATTATCTAATATGTTAATGTTAAATCATTATCTAATCATTAAAACAAATCATATGAGGATCAGTAACTTGATTTAAACACCTTACAAGAAAAAAATAAGTTTGAAATAATCTACACTGCACTAAAATTTCTTCCCTTGTTCAAAATGCCTCATTTGGGGAAAAATATATTGATATAGAAATCACTATATTACTAAGTCCAGAAGGAAGCATGGTGGCTCACACCATAATTGAAATATACAAAAGGCAGAGGCAGGAGGATAGCCACACTTTGGAGACCAACCTTATCTATGTAGAAAGTTCCAGGGAGCAATCAGAGAACATGGAGAGAACTTGTCTTAAATTTTCCAAATCCTGTTGGTTATCTCACCAACAAGTGACAGACAGCGGCAGTGTCCACGAAGAGTGTACCAAATGATTAACACTAACCAGGGGACATTGTTTTGTATGTGGTCTGACTTTCTTACTTAACTTTTAATGTATTATTATTGTATTTATGAGAGAGGGTGTGGTGTGGGCATGTGTGGAGGTCAGAGAAAACATTTCAAGCACCAGTTCCCCCTTCCCACTTCCCATGGGCTCTCGGGATCAAACTCCAGTCATTGGGTTTTTTAAGCAAGTGCCTATAACCCACTGAGCCACCTTCCAGCCTCATTATCTTACATCCATGAAAACTAACCATTGAAACCAAAGTCCCCTCTGCATAGGTGAAGATGGTGACTAGGGCTGAAAATTGTGGCAAATCTCTTATGGTCCATTTATCTCTTTCCATAGACGTTTCTCCGCACTTCATTGGGAACCTGATAGCATGAGGTCATAGTAGTGAAGTCTGCGTGGGCTTCGGGCCAAGAAGAAAGCTCTTCAGAGTCCTCTTAACTGTAGTTGTGGAAACTCGAAGCCTGACAGATCTTAAGGCAGTGATACACTGTGCATGAACTGTCATCAGATTCCCCCAAGTTCAGTCCTGGCTCTAGAACAAACTAGCTCTGTGTGTGTGTTTGTGTGTTTGTGTGTTTGTGTGTGTGTGTGTGTGTGTGTGTGTGTGTGTGTGTGTAAGCATGTGCATGCATATGTGAATGCATATGTATGTATATATGTATGTATACGTGTGTGTGTGTGTGTGTGTGTGTGTGTGATATTGCTTTACTTTCTCTCTATGTGCCTCAGTTTCTTCATCTGTGAAATAAAGGATGATATAATATGTCTGCCTTAAAAGGTTGTTGACCAAACCAAAACCCTTGGTTCCACCTTCTCATCCAGGTGTTGATTTATTGCCTCTCGAAACTGGGCTTAGTGTTGTAAAAGGTACTCACCCTACAGCCAGAGATTTTGAACCTTCAAATGATGGAGGTGGTAAATATCTGTCATTCTAACTCAGCCATTGACTTGAGACTGCTCCTCAGAAGAATCACTAACCTGAAATCACCCAATCTAAGAATCACAATCTAAGGATCTACCTATCTGGTAAATGGAATCAAAATGTCTAAGCTGAGGCTAAAGAGATTACTCAATGGTTATGATCACACAGGGGCTCTTGCAGAGAACCTGAGTTCAGTTCCTAGCACCCACATCTTTTAAGAGCCCAGTTGGACATCAAACTAAATTTGTGTGGGGTGTAACTAACCTTGTCCTTGATCTTTACCAACCTGTCTGTGTCTGAAATCTTATTCAAGAGCATTCTCATTGAAAACTCCCTACACATGAGCATGTGTGTGCACACATGTGTAGAAAGAGGTACAAGGAAATTTTCTGCGTGTTTGATCTGACTCTCTTGCCTTTTTCAGGGAAGACAGAAGCTTACTTGGAAGCCATTAGAAAAAACATTGAATGGCTGAAGAAACACAACAAGAAGGGCAACAAAGAAGGTAAGGGCTGACTGAGCTCATGCATCATAAACTCTACCCTGTTCCCCAGAGTTGTTTTATCTACAATTCTTGAGGTCAAAAAGACTAAGTTAAGGTCTCCTCTCAAACTCAAAGACTCTCAGGTGTCAAGGGGAATATAACCCCCACTTCTCTCTCAGTTGATTTTGTTTTGTTTTTTAAACTTATTGTAGAGAGAAATGATTTTGTCTGCTTGTTTGTTTTGTTTTTGAGACAGGGTCTCATGGTGCAGCCTTGACTAGCCCAGAACTTTCTGAGTAGACCAGACTGGCCTCAAACTCACAGAGTTTCACTTGCCTCTGCATCCCTAGTTCTGAAATTAAAAGCATGTGACACCACACCACACCAACCCCAGTGATGGGTTTTATCATAGCATTTTCAATATATTTTGTTCTTACTTATCTCTCTCCCTACCTCCTCCATCTCTTCCCTCTTCCTACCTCCTGCTGGTCCTCTCCTTCAGTAGCTCCACCCTACTCTCTGGTCACATATATTCCATTACCCATAAGATCTCTTCTTCCCCTTTCATGGTCTTCTTTCTAGTTTCATACCCTTACACACACACACACACACACACACACACACACACACACA
>JANHMN010000007.1:80835405-80916796 GCA_030674055.1 Rhabdomys pumilio
GCTGTTGTAGGCTGTTGTAATCAAGTCTCTTGTCAGGGTATATGGCTCAAGATGGCTGCAAGGATGATAGCTACCTTCTGTCAGCTCCACAAAGTATTATATTTCCAGCATTCATCTTTCTGCTTGTTTTTCCAGTTCTTCATGTGAGAGCTAAGATTTTTCTGTAGTTCTATGAAGACTGTCATTGGAATCTGATGGAGATTACATAGACTCGATATACTGCCTTTGGTAGCATATCCATATTCACATACTAATTTTTCTGGTCCGTGAACATGAGACACCTTTCCATCTTCTGATTACTTTCACTTCCTTGGTTACTTAGGTTATTTAGGTTTACTTCTAAGTGAGACTTTTATCTGTTTCTTTTATTACTATCTTAAAGAGTTTTGTCTGTTTGTTCATTTGTTTGTTTGTTTATACAAAGTATCAAAATATCCCTGGCTGACCTGAACCCCCACTATGTAGACCAGTCTGTTCTTAAATTTACAAAGACCTGCTTGTTCTGCCTCTCTAGAGCTGAGATAGAAGGTGTGCATCACCATGCCTCCCTTGGTAGCTTTTTTTTTTTTTTTTTTTTGGTTGGTTGGTTGGTTAGTTTTTGAAGCTGTTATGAATGGGACACTTTCCTAGTCTCCTCAATAAGGTGGTTATGTTATAGACAAAATACTGCTTTTTGCATGGTGAGTTTGCATCCTACTACTTTGCTGAAATGTTTATCAGATCTGACAGTAATGGTGCAGTGTTTATGGTGTCCTCTGAAGTAGGAATAATTTCACTTCCATCTTTTTAAATTTTTGTTGCTTTCCTTTATCTTGTTTTATTGTTCTGTGATTATTAAAAAAAACTATATTGAATAAAAGTAGGTAGAGTACTCACCCTATCTCATTCTAGATGTTAGAAGAAATGTTTTCAGGTTTTCTCTGTTTAGTATAAGGTTGGCTATAGGTTTGGTATGCATACTTTTTATTGTGTTGAGATATAAAACTTCATTTCTTTTTATTCAAATCAGTTTTTCAAAGCATTTTTATTTTATTATCAAAAATACCAAACAAAGGTAAAGTGAACAGTGTAATATCCCCATGTTTCCACAGCCGTCTTGAATAGAGATCAGATTTTCATACTTTGCCTATCCTGTTTTACCTACATCAGCTTCCTTCAGTTTGTTGTTGTCCTTGTTATTTGGTTTTGTTTATTTTGAGACAGGGTCTTGCTTTATATGCCAGGCTATTGTCAAAACCACAGCAATCCTACTGCCTCAGGTTCCTCGGTGCTAGAATTACAGGTGCAAGACACCTCACCTGGCTTTTGAAGTATTTTAAACAGGTATTTTGTGATTACATGCTGGGTTATATTCAGTGGTCACAGAAGAAGTCTCTCACTTATTAAGACCCAGACTCTAAAAGTTTCCGAGATGGACAGGAAGATGCAACACCCACCATTACCATCACTCCACACACAAAGGCAGCATCCTGTGTACCATGGTTCTGCTCAGTATTGTCCTACTTAGGCATAGAAGCACTGAGGAGCTGAGAGAATAGGGTGGGTCATCCTGGCAGCACAGACGGTTAAGGGTAGGGCTGCAGAGAGGAAAAAGCTCCTGGGGAGGGAGAAGTACTAGGTTCAATAAATGAGTGGGCAAGAGGCTATTGTGTTCCTGGAACTAGAACTGTGTATTTCTCCAGGAACCTGAATGCCTGTTGGGAGGGGCCGCTGACAGGTATAGGAAATGACAGAAGCCAGGCTAGGAAGAAACTTGTACACTCCGAAATGGAAGAAGACAGTTTTAGCAACAGGAGCCTAAATTAAAAGCTAATTTGTTCTCAAAAGCAAAGCAGCCATCAGCAGTATGGTTACAGACTGAAAAATCAGACCCTGGAGGGCAAGAGGAGGCCGAGATCTGCAGCAGAGAAGATGAGACTGAAACACCAGCAAGCAGAGAAAATGAAGAGAGAAGCCTGAGGGCTGTGAGGAGAGGGAGCAGTCAGAGTGATGCCCAGGGCATGTTCAGGTGGAGCAGTCAGAGTGATGCCCAGGGTGTGTTCAGCCAGGGCAGCTGCAGAGCAATGCCTCTCAAGCTTAGAGGCATTTAGATCACAGGGAGCTTCCAAGTGGTCCCATACTACTTTGCATATGTTCAAAGAAATGCCCTACTAGAGGATGTTGTCATTATGCAGCATCACAGACTGAAGAAAAAACACAAACCTATCACCAATCAGTCACTCCATGGGACCTCTCAATGAGCCAAGCTATGAGAGCTCACATCTTAGCCAGCACTTGAAAGTATGAGGCAGGAGGATCACTGAGTTCCAGGCCAGATTAGGCTACATAGTGAGTTCAAGATTAGTCCTGGCTAAGGTATGTGACCCTGTTTCAAAAAAAGACAAGCAAACAAAACGAGCTGGGGATATTGGGATACAGATTCCTGGTAAGTGGACAGGCATGAGTTTAATCACCATGAACAGATAAATAAGTGAATCAACAAAAGGGATCAAAGGTAGTGCTCACTGTAAATGAAGACGGCAAGAAAAAAAAAAAAGCCAACATCAGCCTCTGGTCTCTGATCTACGTCAGAGCAGCTTAGAACAGACCACACCAGACCAACAGTTCCAAGTGGGGTTTATTCGGGAGATAGGGCAACGATTGGGGGGGTGGGGGAAGAAGAGAAAGAAGATGGAAGAAGAGAGCAAGGTCAGGGGATTCTGCCTGTTTTATGCGCACGGTGACATAGCCTCTTCCAGGTAAAGGTGGGAGTTAGCCAGGTGGATTCTGGAAATGTATGGTGGTTGTCTTGACAACGATGTGGGGGTTGCCTAGATGTGATGTCACTGGGTTTGGAGCCTGATACCAACATACCTCCCTTTCTTCTTATTATAAAGAGAAGAAAAAAGGGGCACCATGTCTCTTAAACTACTTCCTGCTGTGTAGGGACATAGTCCATTTTGGGGTGTAGCTGGCTTTCACTATAAGGGTCCACTTGGTAGATGTGTGTATCAGGTTCCTCTGTGGACAGAGGCTGGTAATCCTGTAACAGGAGCTGATTAATAGTTTGGTTAGAAATAATAACACCAGGAGGATGACTAGAAAGAGTGTTACAAAAGAGAGTATCTGTTTCCATATGGGTTTAAAAAAAAATCTCAGAACTGGAGGTCTCACATTCCCTAAAAACAGCATTCTTCTTGGAGGAACCGGCAAAGACCATCTTCTTTAGCTGTCAGGACATCTGACCCCCATCGGTTCTGAAGCACCACAGCTGGAATCCCATGGGTCTTATATGTAGAAAAGAGTGTCTTGCGCTGTTGGTAGAAGAAATGGTTGGTCCGTGATCCTAGCATATGTATCTGACAAGACCAATATGGGCAGCCCCTGTTGTAGTAATTATTTAAAAACGAGCACCAGTCAGGTTGACTATCTAAGCTACAGTGTCTCTGCCTAGCTCAGCCACATGGCCAGAGGCCACGTGTGTGCCACAGTTAGAACCAGCCAGCTAGAAACACCAGCCCTGCCACCCAGGAGACGCCAGCGTGGGAGATGGTTCTGCCAATCTTCCACGCTGTCTCTGCAAGGCTGGCCATTGCCCAGACCATCCCACCAACCACATGGGCTCAGTACAGATGAGACTCTAATACTTAGATTATCCAAAGGCTTATATATTTAGTAATGATCAATAACAAGATGCTCTTACAATCCGGGGTGTAACTCAATACCCAACCTAGATATACCAACTACCCTTGACTGCTACAGACAAGCGAACATCAGCCTCCATGTCCACTTCTCTCCTTCTTCGTCTCCTCTAGCTCCTCCTCTTCCTTCTCCTCTTCCCCCCTTTACTCCTCCTCTTTCTCTCTTTACTCCTCCTCTCCCTCTCCTTACTCCTCCCACCTTAGCTCCTCCTACAAGCCCCCATAATCGTCTGGCCAGTTTCTACGATAGTCTTCTATTTGGTCAAAGAGAAAGCCAGTGTAGAGAACATAATATTTAGATGGGACAACAGATAGAGGGATGATAGCAATTTGGATTGGTTCTTGGCATCCAGCTATGGGGCAGTTTCCTGACCCTGTTGGGAAAGACTGTTATCTGTGAGGGTCTCTTGAACCTTGAATCTCCAGATGTAAGGGCTGACATCACTGGGTAGAAACAAGCAGCAGGGGGAGGACAGATGAGAAACCCATGTCTAGTCCAGTGAGGTCAAGCTTGACTGCTGGAGTGGAGTCTCATTTTCTGGGATTGAGGACAAGGTGGGTGATCTCTATGTCCTCTGGAGCTTAATAGAGCATGGTCCTGTTAGGGTTGACACGTATGAAGAAGAGTCGATTTTAGATGGAGGGATGAAAGTGAAGTGAGATAAGTAGACCCAATGAGGGAGTCTCTCAAGTTTAGCAGCTGTAGGAGTCACAAGAATTACCTTAAAAGGGCCCTGTCATTTGGGAGAGAGGGGTGAGGGCTGATGATCTTGAGGGGAGAGAAGGACTTGATCTCCAATGTTGACAGGCAGTGGACAGGAGACAGTGTGTGGTCGAGGTAGATGGTGGTCAGCAACGTTCCACAAGAGAGAACGGAGGTGGCAAAGTAATGGGGTCAGTAGATGGTCTGGGAGAGGAGAGCATTTAGGTGAAAGACCAGGAGTTAGGACCAGATGTTCATACATGAGTTCAAAGGGTGAGATAAGGAGAGGCCGCTTGAGGAGAGCTCGTAGCCTAAAAAAAGAGCCAGAGGTAAGAGCTGTACCTAGTCAAGATGAAATTCCTGTGACAGCTTGACAAGAGTGGTTTTTAAGGCGTGGTTAGTTCTTTCTACCTTCCCTGAAATTGAGGGTGGTAGGGAATGTGAAAATGCCAGGGAATGTCTAGGGCCTTAGATAGAATTTGAGAAACCTGAGAACTAAATTCAGGACCATTGTCTGACTGGAGGGAGGCTGGGACACCAAATCGGAGGATGATCTCTTAGAGGAGGAGATCAGAGACTGTCTGAGCCCTTTTGTTAGTTGTGGGAAAAGCCTCTACCCAGCCTGAGAAGGTGTCCACCAAGACCAGGAGGTATTTGCCATGTTTGACAGTGGGGATGTGGGTAAAGTCAAGTTGCCAGTCAGTTCCAGGAAGGGAACCTCTAGCCTGATGGGTAGGAAAAGGAGTGCTACGATACCCTGAGTTGGGATCTGACATCTGACAGATCTTGCAAGAAGCAGTGATAGATTTTTAAGAAAATTAAGTCCTCAGGAGTAGGCTGTAAGTGGATCTTAACAAAATAAGACAATGCTTGGCTGTTAGGATAAAAGAGTTAGTGAAGATAGGGCAGAGTTTGACAAGTGTCAGGGGGTAAGGGAGGGGATGTGAGTTGCAGTGTAAGAATGACCTGGGGAGGGTGAAATGAGTCTAGACCCCTAAGGACCACAGCTCTAGCTGCCTCATCTGCTCGGTTGTTTCCCTTGGAGACAATAGAGTCATCTATCTGGTGGGATCTGCAGTGGGCAATCCCAATAACTGTGGGGAGATGGGAGGCCTTTAGCATGGCCATAATTTGGTTTGCATTAGTTACTGATCCTCCTTTTGTGATAAGTAACCCACGCTCCTTCCAGATAGCAGCATGAGACAGGAGGATATGGAAAGCATATTTGGAATCTGTGTAGATGTTAAGGGATTGTCCCTGTGCCAGCTGGAAGGCATGGGTAAGGGCTATTAGTTCAGCCTGTTGGTTGGTGGTATGAGCAGGAAGGGCCTGTGCCTCTACCACCTTGGTGTCTGATACTATGGTATAGCCAGCTTTCCTGACCCCTTCATGTAGAAAGGAACTTCCATCTGTATACCAGGTATAGATGGCTTGAGGCAATGTACCCTCCTGTATGTGTGAGGGATAAGGTAATAGTTCCTCTAGAGTTTCAGTGCAGGAGTGAGATAGGGAGTAGTTAGTATTAGGTCGAGGAAGAAGATTAGAAATATTAAGAGGCGAGCATGATTGAAAGGTGAGGGTGGAGTCTTCTATTAGAGCTACCTGGAGAGAAAGAACCCTGGAGGGAGGTAGGGTCTGTAAACCTTTATAAGTTAGGAGCTGTGACAGGTTGTGAGAAGAAAGGACAGTTATAGGCAATCCCAAGGTTAGTTTCTTTGACTCTCAAATAAGGACTTCAGTAGCTGCTAAGGTATGAATACAAGGTGCCCATCCCTCAATGGTTAGATCTAGTCTTTTTGACAAGTATGCTACAGGTGCAAAAGATGGTCCCAGTTAGTGACCTAAAACTCCAAGGCCAAATCCCTCTTTTTGAGTTATATAGAGGGAAAAAGGATGAGTCAGATCAGGGAGATGCAAGGCTGGGGCCCTAAGGGGGGCCTGTTATAGTCTTTGAAAGGACTTGGTAACAGGTTTGAGAAGAGGTCCATGGGTGGGGCCTAACACTGCTTCATATAAGGGGCAAGAAAGTAGGAAAAAGGTAGGAACCCAGGAACACAAAAAGCTAGCCATTCCTAGGAATGATAAAATCTCTTCCTTTGTAGAAGGAACAGTTAGAGACTAAATCAGATTCTTTCTATCTAAGGTAATAGCCTTGTGGGTTGGGGTAATTGTTAGCCCCAGATAGATGACCTGAGGAGTGGACAGTTGGACTCTAGAAGGTGAGATCATGTAGCCTCAACTGGAAAGGAAATTTAGAAGAGCAGCTGTGTCAGCCTGGCTAATCTCTAGAGAGGGGCTACAGAGAAGGACATCATCTACGTAAAGTACAATCTTAGATCTAGGGAGAGATAAAGAGAGCAAGTCAGAAGCCAGAGCCTGGCCAAATAGGTGTGGAGCTGTCCCGGAATCCCTGAGGTAGAACAGTCCAGGTAAGTTGGGTAGAAAAGTGGGTGTCAGGATCTGTCCAGGTAAAGGCAAATATGTTCTGTGACTGAGCATCTAGAGGAATAGAGGAAAATGCATCCTTGAGATCTAGGACTGAAAAATGAGAAGTCCCTGAGGGGATGGTAGAAAGAAGTGTATAAGGATTAGCCACAACAGGATGGAGGGGAACCACTGCAGAATTAATGCATCTGAGGTCTTGAACCAGGTGATAGGTACCATTAGGTTTCTTAACTGCTAGTATTGGGGTGTTAAAGGGGGAAGAGGTGGGGATAAGAGTTTTTTCTTTAAGAGGTCAGAAATGATAGGCTTAAGTCCCCTAAGGCTCAGGAGAGGGGGGAGCGGTATTGAGCTTGGGTGATGTACCTGGTAGAGTCCAGCAACTGGATGACAACAGGAGAATGATGTTTAACAACAGAGGGGTTCTGGATGTCCCAAACTCGGGGATCCACCTGAGAAGTTGGTAAGGGAAATAACATGTTAGTGTTAGTAGGTTGACTGGCTAGAAGGCACAGAGGAACTGCTGGCGAGCTTGGGTTTAGGCAAATGGGGGGGGGCAAAGGAAATAGAGGCTCCCAATTTAGCTAAAATATCCCTTCTTAATAAGGGGACAGGACATGTAGGCACTACCAAAAAGGAATGGGTGAGAGGTACACCCCTAAAAATGCAACTAAGTGGGGGAGTCTGGTGAGGAAGGTAAGGTTGTCCTCCTACCCTGACAACAGGAAAACGCAAAGGTAAAGTGGGTCCCCAAAACTCCTTTAGGACCAAGTAAGTGGCCCTAGTGTCCAAGAGGAAGGAGATGGGACTTCCACATACCATAATAGCTACCTGGGGCTCCCTGCTAGTGATGGTTGTGGTCAGGTCAAGAGAGCTCGGGCCCCATCAGTCCTCCATAGTGAATCCTAGAAGTCAACTGAAGGGTTTTCTGGGAGTGATGTCCCTCTGTTCTGGATGACATGAGGACAATCAACAGCCCAATGTCCCTTCTGATGCCACCTGGGGCACGGTCCCCTTGGCTTGCTGGGGTTGGGGCAAGCCTTTGCCCAATGACCTTGTTGACCACATTTATAGAAGAGGCCTGGTGGTCGCTGAGCATTAAAAGATCAGGAGTCTGGGGTAGTGGCTGAGGCTGGTCGGATAGCCTTTGCCAGCATGTGGTGTTTCTGTTTTTGAACTTTCTCATCTCCCTCATGGTACACCTTGAAGGCCAGCACCAAGACTTCTGCCTGTGGAGTTAGGGGCCCCTTCTCCAATCGCCTAAGTTTAGTTTTTATGTCGGGGTAGCTCTGGGAAAAGAAGTAGGTCATCAGAAGTTGCTTACCTTCTGGGTTTTCAGGGTCCAGATTGGTATATTGCAATAAAGCCTTTGTAAGGCATTCTAAAACTGAGACGGGTTTTCCTGCTTGTCCTGGACAACCTCTTGGAATTTCTCAAAGTTTACTGGCTTTAAGGCTGTCTTTCTTAGGCCTGCCAAAAGGCATGTTATAAATCTATCTCTAGCTAAGATACCACCCTGCGGAATTATAATTCCATCAAGGATCCTGGTCAGGAACTGCCTCAGATCCGATTGGATATGTTCCATCTATTTGATGAATCTGATCTGCATGCGTTTTTGCCTCTTCCCAAACTCACCTGTGTTCATCAGAAAATAAATTGTTAGTGAGAATCATATGCACATCATGGAAAGTCAAGCTATAAGACTGAGTGATGTACTGGAACTCTTTAATGAAGGCGGAGGAGTTAGAGGTATAGGAACCCAGTCTGCTCTCTATTTGAGAAAGTTCACTCAGTGAGAAAGGAACATGTACCCTGACCAGACCATCAACTCCTGCCACTTCCTTAGGGGAAGGACAGGTGCTGGTTTAGGTGTCCCTGGAGGAGAAGGAATTCGAGGTTTGGCTGTGGCCTTAGAACTCATGATAGGAGGGGTAGTGGTTGGTGCCAACTCAGGGTAATTAGAGTGGCCTGCAGCTGGCACAGAAGGAGGGGAGGGGTATAGAGAGGTTGAGCTAGTAGACTCTGAGCTATCCTGGTGAGAAGAAGAAACTGAGGCAGCAGTTTGGGTTTTCGGCAGCATGGAAACAGCTGGATATAGGGGTATAGTGACATCTAATGGTGGTTGAGTAGGTTTCATGGCTTAAAGAAGCTGGGGTGGGAAACGGGCAGAACACATGGAGGGATTAGAGTGAAGGTAGATGAATGCTTAAACATAGGAAACCTCTTTCCATTTACTTTGTACTGCTGGCAGTGCAAAGACAATTTAGTGCCCATCAGGTGATAAGGGGCTCTTACTGAACAATTTGTAAAGGCTTCCTGAGAGAAAAGTCGATAACAGATCAGACAGGCAGCCTAGATATCAGGTCGTCATGAGAATATCTAGGGACCCCAGTGGTGGTGATCTCCTGGAGATCACCAGAAAGCAGCTCAACCTGGTACCAGGGATTTATCGACTGCTGCAAGAGCTTGGGGGATTTATGAACTGCTTTCAAGAAGGGAAGTCACCCAACAGCCTAAGTCCTAAATTGTAGGTCAGCCGGGAGGCTAGTCATATAGACTGGAGCATTGAAATGCCAACCCTTCAGCCCAGGAAAGGCTGGCCAGGAGCCACCAATTGGAAGCTCCTTACCAATCAATATGCCAGTGTGTGTTTGCGGGCTTTTGCAGTCTGATATCAAGAAATGTGGAACTGTGAGGTCTGTGTGGGCCTATCTGGCTGCCTAGCCCACGTGGCAGAGCACAGCTCCACATGGGGGGCCACAATGGCACAGCTCTCATGGTGGAAATTCCGTGAGACTTGCAGCAGCTGGTGGAGTTGGTCTGCAGCAGTGATAGAGGTCGGTGATGGCAGGTAGCAGAGGATGGAGTCCACATGGCGTAGCAGTGGTGGTGGTGGTGGCGGCAGTGGCAGCAATCCATGTGGTGATCCTGCACAGTCACAGCAGCCAGCACCAGTGGCAGCCAATGGCGGCTGCATGGGTTGCAGTTTCTGAAATCTTTGGTTCCTGGCCAATACAATACACCAATGATATACGTCTGCTCACAGCTTAGAACAGACCACACCAGACCAAACGGTTCCAAGTGGGGTTTATTCAGGAGATAGGGCAAAGATGGGAGAGGGGAGAAGTAGAGGAAGAAAATGGAAGAAGAGAGGGAGGTCAGGGGGTTCTGCCTGTTTTATATGGGCAGTGACATAGCCTCTCCCAGGTAAAGGTGGGAGATAGCCAAGTGGATTCTGGAAATGTATGGTGGTTGCCTTGGCAACAATGTGGGGGTCACCTAGATGTGATGTCACTGGGTTCTGAGCCTTATATCAACAGTCTCCACATACATATACATATGTGCACTCCCCACACACATGCAAACGTGCATACACATATGCACACTCACACAGGAGTTTCCACACACATGCAAAGATGCATATACATTTACACATACAAAAAATTTACAAAAGCAATATTTCATCAAATCTGTCACTGTTTAAAAATGCATCTCTTGGTGTATCACCAAAGCTACTAAGGACTGTGGAGACTCTAAATTAAAATGTTCCTCTTAGTATCAAAGAAATTCATCATGTACCATACTGCATTCCAAAGCAGGTACAAATTGCAGACACCATTTTGGAGGGCTTACACATCATTAGTTCACATTTGTATCCGATTTCTGGTCCCAACCAGCACTGTGCTATTCTCATCCTGTCCAGTTCCAGGGTGACCCACTCAGGAAAACCCGGAAACCTGGTGTTTGCAGAGGGAAGGGCCTGAGAGAAAACATCACAAAGAGTGTATTGTCTCTGGTGCTTTCTTCTGCCTCCAAGAAGTAAGGACACCAAGTGGTAGTGAGCGCTGCCTCCTCAGCTACTATATATGTTCTGCTTGGCACTCATCGGGTGGGTGTCTCTCAATACTATGGAGGTCTGGGTGCTTTGGTCAGGCCATGGCTGCAGCTGTGTAGACAGGGAAACTTACTATAGCTCTGACCTTTAGCCTCTGCCACTTTCCTGTTTGTGAGGCCCTGGGTGACCCCAGGAAAGGAAAACTCTGTGTGATGTGGGAATGAAGATGATGAGTTCTTACATAACTGTGTTGTTGATTTTTTTCTGTCGCTGGGTTAAAATACCTCAAATAAAAGCAACTTACAGAAGGAGCTAATTTAGACTTAAAGCTTCAGAGGAAGAGTTCATAATGTCAAGAGATGCATGGTCGTGGGCAGCTAAAGCAGGAAACTGGTTAATCATATTTTATCCACTCATAGAAAACAAGTAAGAACCTCAAGTAGAGCTAGGCAATAGAAAGCCTGCCCCAGTGATATCCACTCCCTCTAGCAAGGCTGCCACCTAAAAGTTTAATGACCTAAGAACCACCAACTGAGATAAAGCGCTGAAATACGTAAGCTTCTGGTGGGCATTTCTCATTTAAACCTCACAGCTCTTGGTTTTTGTTTTTATTTGTTTTTATTGGATAATTTATTTACGTTTCAGATGTTATCCCCTTTCCCCATTCCCCCACACACACAACCCAGAAACCCCTTATCCCATCCCTCCTTCTCCAACTTCTATGAGGATGTGCCCTCACCCACCCACCCACTACCACCTCCACTTTGGGGCATCCAGCCTTCCCAGGACCAACCCCATGGGGAGAACAACAATACCAATCAACCAGAGCTCCCAGGGTCTAAACCACCAACCTGGGAGCACATAGGGAGGGAATCATGGCTCCAGCTGTATATGTAGGGTAGGATGGCCTGGTCGGGCATAGATGGGAGAGGAGGTCCTTGGCTTTTGTTTTGCAAAACAAGGCTTCAGGTAGCCAAACTTACTAAAACCTTGAACTTACTAAATAGTAGAAGGTGACATTGACCTTTTGATCCTCCTGCCTCTACCTCCCAGGTGCTGAGATATATAAAGTACTAAAGAAAAAAGGAAAAAGAAATGTGCTTTTTTAAAAAGTAAATCACATACTGGGCACGTGTCTGTGATGGTTTGAATGAGAATGAACCCCCTAGGTTCAGAGGGAGGTGCACTATTAGGAGGTGTGGCCTTCTTGGAGTAGGTGCGGGATTGTTGGAGGAAGTGTGTCATTGGGGGTCAAGCTTTGAGGGCCCTTAGTGCTTAAGCTCTGACCCCTTCCAGAGACATTGTCTCTCCTGGTTGGCTTCTGATCAAGATGTACAGTTCCCAGCTCCTCCAACACCATGTCTGCCTGCAAACTGCCATGCTACCTGCCATAATGATAATGATCTGAACCTCTGAACCTGTAAGCCAGCCCCAGTTAAATGTTCCCTTTATAAGAGTTGCCTTGGTCATGGTGTCTCTTCACAGAAATGGAAACCCTAACTAAGACACTGACCATTCCTGATTCAGCAGCAACACCTCCTGGGAGTTTGCTTAAAATGCAAAGCTTAGGTCCTCACCCCAGAGTGTGAACAACTCTCCACGAGCCTCGTGTGCTGCACACACACATTAAAATGTACTAAGCCTTGGTCTATGAGCCTTGTTCTCTGTTGGTCAAATGCAAGAGTATATTCCCCAGGATTGTGGTGGAGAGATGCTACGGTACCCAGAAACACTTTAAATAGCATGGTATTGCCCAAACCCAGAACTTCCTGTCCTTCAGTGTAAAGAACAAGGCTGGGAATCCACTTACTACATAAAATGTCTCTTAATGATAAACATTACGATGAGATTTTTCTTTTCCTGATCTTTGCTCACAATACTCTAATAATGTTTTCTAGATTACGACCTTTCAAAGATGAGGGACTTTATCAACCAACAAGCCGATGCTTATGTGGAGAAAGGCATCCTGGATAAGGAAGAAGCCAACACCATCAAACGCATCTATAGCAGCCTGTGAAAACAGCAGGCAGCCTGAGCCTTCCAGCCGGTCCAGCAAAAACAATATAGCTTAACAACTAATTCGGCAGTTAAAGATTTACCAGTCCGGGAGTATTAGGATGTGCTGAATTTATAGTAGTTAATCACTTAGAAATGAGTAAACTAGAGCTCTCTTGCCATGAAAACCTTATGAAGAGTGAAGCTGTATAGAAGCTGAGGTTTTTCTATATAGAATCCTTATTTCCTCTTGGATTTACATTTTATAATCAGAGAAGTGCTGCTCTGGAAAAGACTCTAATGGGTTGAACATAAATCTGAACCTACTTCCTGCTGTTAAGCCCCCTCCCCCAAAAGATCTGAGAGGCCCTGTTTTGGCATGCTAGACACCTGAGCACCTCGATGGATGTTTGTCACATGATGTTGCTTCCACTAGTAATTCTCTGTTGGGCACGGAAATAAACCACATCTCTTCATATCCTTGATGCTCTGAGAAACAGCTGCTTTAAAAAAAAAAGATTTTAATTGAAATAGAATTATATCACGTTCTAACCTCCCTTTCCCCTCTCTGTAAGACCCGATGTCACAAAAGAGGAGGTCGAAAGGGGTATAAGAGTCACAGAGTTTAGCCTGGGAGTATAGCAGAGGCAGAATGCTTACATCAATGCCTGGATTTAATCCTCAGGACCAGGTATACACACACACACACACACACACACACACACACACTCACACACACACACATGAATACAGACACACACTTACATGCACATGCACATATACACCTATACACACACCGCCCACAAATACACACACAGACACACATACATGCATACACACACACACACACACACACACACACACACACACACACACGCACACAGACATACACACACAATTGAATTTATCAACAATTTACTCCCTTATACTTCCTTTTTTTAAAGTCTTTTGAGTTTGTCAGACATCTATTGCTAACTCAGTAAAGAGAATATAGTTAAGAAGCCAAATGAGGTCACACACTGTTCAAAAGCGAGGTCAAAGTTTATGCTAGACTCCAGTTATCTGAACTGGATTTGACTTTGTCGTGTTGTCTCACCAGAGAGCAAAGGCAGCAGGACAGACACAGAGATAAAAATCACCAGAAGGAGAAAGGCTATGAACTTGAGGTTTCTGCAACTTGGCTGCCGCCACCGCCACAAACACAAGCCTGAAAACAAACCACAGAACCCAGTGGTGCTCTTAGGTGCTCCCAAGTCAAGGGTGGCATTGGAATACATTGCTCAACTGAGTGTTATATATGCTCACCTGAAACCATACACATAACAAGCTTTGTAAATTGGCTGTCCTTACTTCCTGTGATTTGGTGGTGGCTACACTGCCCTGAAGCCTCTCTCATACTCCCAGTAACACTGGGTTTTCATAGAAGCTAGTTCTTCCTGGAGAGATACAGAGGCAAGCAAAACAAAAAAACCCCGCTGGGCACACAAACTAATCTCTCCACATGCTCTAAAGAAGCCAGGACTCAGCCACAGGTGAGAGTGGAGAGAGTGCAAAATACCTTTGCCCAAACTGTATTTACCAAAGCACAATGAGCAAACTGTTGAATGAATCTTCTGTGCTAGCGCAACCGACTCTGCTTTAACTATGTCACACAGGCTGTTTGGACCTCAGACAGGAAACTGGTTAGGGCTGCATCATCTTAGCCAAACACTTTTTAAAAGCATACCTGAGTATCCATGAGGGATTTTTTTTAAAAGAAATTTATTTTATTATAGTCTTCATTAGTGTCTCTTGGTAACCAAGACAGAAGGCGCACACTTGATCCTACTTTACAAACAAGAGCATCCTTTCACAGAGGGATCAGGAACACTGGATAAGCTCAAGGTCATGAGGTCAAGACGTGGTCAACTAAGCGCCGAAGCCAAGTTTGACAATCTAGGTACATGCTATGGTGATTCTGTGCCAAGGTACTTCAGAACTCTATCCATGAGGCAGAAGCAAGAGGGATTCAAGTTTGAGGCAAAATTGGGCTACATAGCAAACCTGTCACAAAAGAAAGCAAACAGAAGTGGCCAACCATGTGACAAAAGCCCACTCTGACAGAATGAGGCAAGAGGATTCCAATTCAGAGGCTGCCTGGAATACATAGCAACTTCCAGTTCCAGGCAGCCTGGCCTAGTGCGGCATAACTCAGAAGGCTGAGGCAGGATTGGTGTGTGTTTGAGGCCAGGCAGGGCTACGTAGCAAGTTCTAAGTCAGCCTTGGAGGGACCAGTTTTGGCTCAAGACACCTCTAGACCAAGGCCTCAGCACAAAGGAGATTTATTTGCCCCAGAGGGATAGAGGGCAGAGGGCAAGGCACAAGAGACAAAGACAGAAGATAGAGGATGAGGAAGGAGGGGAAGGGAACAGGGAGAGGGGAAAGAGATATTTGTCTGGACACACACACAGACACACACAGACACACACAGACACGCACAGACACACACAGACACACACAGACACACACAGACACGCACAGGGCTGCCTCTGGATAGATGAAGAATGTAGAAAAATGGCGGTTTGTTAAGGTAAAGGGAAAACCAGTGTTAGGATGCACATTTAACTTTGATTGGACAGGTTAATTAGGTGATCCAAAAGGAGCTTTTGACTGTGGGACTTCAATACTTTGATAGCTAGGCTTTGGTAGTCAACCTCAGGAGGAGGAAGTAGACAAATAAGGGAATGGGCCTTGGTGGCTAGCTTTACGAATGTAATCTAATGGTTGTTAGCAAGGCAGAAGGAATCAGGGAGAAGGGCAAGGCCTGGCAGAACCATGTTTGCCATGCTTAGACTGACCAGAGTCATTTCAAGACAAGGATATAAACAAATCCCTCTAGTCAAAACAAATCCCTCTAGTCAAGTACAGTTAAACTGTGGCTACAGAATTCCTGAATATTTAAAGATGATAGGTATTTTAGCTAGAAATTGCTGACAGGGAATTAAGAAACATATTTGAGCCTGTGGTCATAATTTAAAATTTGAGCTTCTATGATATCATGAATCTTTGCCAAATTAAATAATTTTCTGCTGAGCATAACTATATTTTCTATTATTCCTACAGCCCACAGAAGTTTGCTTGGGCCTCTCCTGTTTTCCTTTTTGTTTTCTCGTTTTCCAATTAAACCTCCACAGCTCACATGACAACGATAGCAGAAACAATGAAGCACTGTCTGGAGAATGTCCGATTCTGAGCTGGGGAGATGGTCTCATGTACAAGCTTGGGGAACTGAGGTCAGAGAGCATGGGAGCTGGGAGTGTGGCTCAGTGGATAAATCTCTTTCTAAGCAAGTATGAGGACCAAGAGTTCAGATCCCCAACATAAGATCCAAGCAGGGCATGTTGGCCACCTCTAATCCCAGGACTCGTGAGGCAGAGGCAGGGGGCCCTGGGGCTGTTTAGCAAGACTAGCTGGAATTGGTGAGTTCCTGGTTCAGAGAGAGACTCTGAGTGGATAAATAAAATGGAAAGAGATAGAGGAAGAGGAAGATGTTCAACTTCTGGACGCCACACCTGCACATTAAATGCATGTGCACATGTAGGTGAAAAAATACAGGGCTGGGGAACCGCAGGGTCGCTCACGCCACGCTGTGTGTAGTTGGCTGAGAACACCCTGGGTTCCTCCAGCTGGAAATTAGGCCCCACTGCTCACTAAAGGCCTCTGCTGTGGCTCCACGGCTCCTCATGGCGAGGCCCCCAACACACAAGGAAGTCCTTGGGTTTCCAAAACCAGTTTATTGGCATGGCAGATGGTAGATGGATCTGGATGTGTGCCCCCAAAAACCCAGGGCCGACCTGAGTTAAATAGGGAGGGGAAGAAAGGGGAGGAGCTGAGGAGGAATGCTTAATTGGCTCCACCCTCTGGCCTTCAGGTACCTCATTAGTATGTAAATCTCTCTAGGGTCTGGGGCCTTTTTTATCTTGCCCACCTGTGTACGTGACTGAAGGGTGAAGGTGAAATGGAGATTAGACCTCATGTCAGGCCTGACATGCACACACACACAAAATGAGAGACAGAGACAGAGAGACAGGGAGAGAGAGGCAGAGAGGGAGGGAGACAGAGAGAAACAGAGAGGGAGGGAAAGAGAGGGAGAGACAGAGGGAGGGAGAGGCAGAGAGGGAGAGAGAGAGACAGAGAGAAACAGAGAGGAAAAGAGAGAGAGGGAGAGAGAGGCAGAGAGGGAGGGAGAGACAGAGAGAAACAGAGAGGGAGAGAAAGAGAGAGACAGAGAAACAGAGAGGGAGAGAGAGGGGGAGAGAGAGGCAGAGAGGGAGGGAGAGAGACAGAGAAACAGAGAGGGAGAGAAAGAGAGAGAGAAACAGAGAGAGAGAGACAGAGGGAGAGGCAGAGAGGGAGGGAGAGAGACAGAGAAACAGAGAGAGAGGGAGGGGGAGAGAGAGAGAGAGAGACAGAGGGAGAGGCAGAGAGGGAGGGAGAGAGAGAGAAACAGAGAGAGAGGGAGGGGGAGAGAGAGAGAGAGAGAGAGAGATCATTTCAAGGGTTCAGTGAGAAACAAGAAGACATAAAGGACTACATAAGTGAGAAACAAACCAGAAAGACAAGAACAGCTTCCACTTCCCATCATGGCACCTGTGGGCCCTCCCAAAGCTGGGTCTATGATTGTAATAGTTTGAATGAGCCTCCCGCCCCCCAGAGGCTTATATAAATTTGAGCTGTGGTCACCAGAAGGTAGAACTCTTTGGGAAGGATTAGAAAGGTGTGACCCTGATGGAGGAGGTGTGTCACTGGGGGAGGGCTCTGAGGTTACAGAAACCCACACCCTTCCCAGTGTGTACTCTCTGCCTTATGTTTGTGAATCAAGTTGAGGCCTCTCAGCACTGGTTCAGAACCATGTGGGCCATGTTCCCCATCATAATGGTCATGGAGTCACCATCTCAAACTGTAAGCCCTAAATAAGCTCTTTTTTCTCTAACTAGTCTTGGCTGTGATACCTTAGCACAGCAAGCAAAGAGTAGCGAAGTCAATGATATTCCGGTACTGCAGGCTCTGCTATACTAACACCCCAGGGCTCCTACTCTGTAGGACCGTGATAGGATGGCTGATTTTGGTTGAAGCACTGGCTGGAAAGCCCGGAGACCCAACAGGTGTCCATTGCCTGTAAGGGATGGGCATCTATTCCACTGCACTCCCAGAATCCAGGCTCCATTGACCTACACTGTTCAGTCACATTCAGGGTAATGCAGCCCCATCCAAAGAGCACAGGTAGAGGGTGTGACTACAGGCCTCATTTACATACTAATGAGATGCCTGAAGGCCAGAGGGCAGAGCCAATTAAGCATTCTTCCCCAGACCCTCCCCCTTTCTCCCTCCCTATTTAAATTAACTCAGGTCTGCCCTGAGTTTCAAGGGGGTGCACATCCAGATTCAACCATCATCCATCATGCCAATAAAGCTCTTGGAATCCCAGACACCACATGTCTTTTGGGGCTCTTCTCCGCATTTCCAGCCACCCTACTCACACTACTCCTGATGAGTATAGCCAGGCTCCTCTACACTAATGCCTCAGGGCTCCTGCTCCTGAGGAGTACAGAGGAAGAAAGTAATAGAGAAGAAGAAAGAGGGCAATGAAAACAGAGAAACAGACTCCATTTTACTCCACAGGTAATGGGGATGTCAAGGAGAGGTAACCAAGGGAAATTTCTGTGGAAGTCTAAAGACTTATTTGACCCAATTAAATTACATCTACCCAGTGAGTAGATGTCAAGAACATCAACTGTCATTTGTATGTTGCTTAAAGTTTGCTGCTGTCATTTATAGACATAATGAAAAGCAAGATCAATTAAATGAGACAAAAACCTAACTTTTAATTAAAAAAAAAAACTGGGCACAGTAATACACTGTAAAGTGAAGTGACACAGAGATACAATGTCAACAGAGTTCCGCCTATGCTGATGTGGTTTCATTTGCTCTTCTGGAATCCCAGCACTTGGAAGGTGGAGGCAAGTGGATCAAGAGGTCAAGGTCACTCTCAGATACACAGTGAGTCTAAGGTCAGCCTGCACTACATGAATCCTTGTCTTCTGAACAAAAACAAAAACAAACAAAATCAATCTTATTTCCCCATTTAGAATAAAAGAAATGAAGGCCCCTGTGTGAAAACATACTTTATTTTCTCATCCAGACATTTGTAGTTTACTTTTACAAAATAGCAGACAAAATTTGGTTCTTTACATTAGTACAGAATATGTGATATTGAAATATATACTATAGCACTTGAGTTATAAACACACAGCAAATGCATTATCACTTTACAGCCACCATGTTATCCATACATTTAGGATCTCATCAGGAAATAAACATATCTTTTGGCTTAAATATATAAAGAGTCTCTGATGCTTTTTGTATCTACAAAAGCTGGTCTAAAACTACCACCATCTACAAAAGTGATAGGCTTTAGAATAAATACAGTATAGCTATCATGCCATAAGAAGACTTAACTATAGAAAGCCAGAGGACCTGATCACGTCGGGGCAGCTGCAGTTGGTCTGCTTAACTGCGGCTCATAGGTGCGCTACGGGAGTCCAGGAGCAGCGCTGCTCCTGAGGCAGAGCCATGGATTCTTTAGGGTGCAGCCATTTTGTGTTCTGATTAGTCAGTCCCCAGTCACTAACTATGATACAGAGAAGCAGCATAAGGACTCTCTTCATCCCTGAAAGAGAGACACAGCGGAAATCAGTGCTTACAACTGTATTAAAACACACACACACACACACACACACACACACACACACACACACACACACACACACAACTTATTATCTGTTTGCCAAAGAAGAGCAAAAAGATACCAACAGAACACTCTATGTGCCTTGGAGGCCAGGTGAACAGGCACACTTGCTCAGGTGTAGCTTCCTTCTCCCCTTCTATGGGACTCTCAGTTACAAGATAAAGAGTGGCATCTGCTTACAAAATATCAAAATATATTAAAGATACACTAAATTATATTTTATTCTATTATTTATTATTATTCTAAATTATATTATTAAATTAAACTATATATGCCAGATGGGAGGCTGAAGCAGACTTTGAGGCCAGCTGAACTACAGTGAGACACTGATTCAAAAATAAGTGAATAAATAAAAATTAAAAGGATTTGAGGTCCATAGAACAAATGGCATATATCATAAAACAGAAATTTAAAAAGGAAGATGAAGAAATCAATATATTAACCATAAAAAAAAGACAGTGGTTGAACCTTGGCATCAATTCTATTTACAAAAAAATAGCAAACAAGATAAAAAAGGAAACAATAGTCTGTGCCCTTTCATGAAATCATTTATGAAGAAGAACAAAATTATACCTAGAGAGAAAGGTTTGCTCTAGTGTCACAGTTAAAAGGCTCACGAGGAATCTTAACATAGGGGAATCCTGGGTAACAAACAGCAGCAGTCTCGACAAGTGCTGCAAGTATCAGTATTTTATGCCTTCTCCAGGGCACTGCTTCCCCTGGAGATGTCATGAGATGTTCTAGATCCAGCTGCTACCTCAAACTGCTAGCTGGACAGTAACATTAGACAAAGAAGCAAACTTTTTATGCTAAATAACAGAGACAGGGGCGAGACCACAGACAAAGCCTTGTGTACTGGGAAGCAGCTCTATTTAGATTTCATGTATCAAAGAAGCCTTTCTAGGACTGAGGAGATGGCTGTCCATAAAGTGCTTGTGCAGTCATGGGGACAAGAGGTCAAGACCCAGAACTGACACAAAAAGCCAATCATAGAAGCAAATTCATAATAATCTCAGTGCTGGTAAGACCAGGGCTAAGGGGATCCCTATACACCCAACAAGCCTACTGAGCAATCCCAGTCTCAAAAAACACAAGGTATACAGGATCCTGAGGAATAGCATCCAAAGTTGACCTCTGGCCATCACACTCTCGTGCACGCACATACCTGCACACACATGCACCTACACACACACACACACACACACACACACACACACACACTTTCTACAATTAAAATAGTTTTTCAAACAAGGGCATCTTGAGAGTATTGCTTCAGACACTGACACCTATACCAGGAACCTTCACCTGTTCTCTTCTTTGAGTTTCCTGGCTGCCTGTGTTGATAGTTTAATCTGTAAGTCAAGTCTTTGCAAGAAATCTCTGGCAGACACTTCCTCAGGCTGCGCAGGCTTGGGGTCGGGGTCCTGAGGACTGGGAGGGGGCAGTTCTTCCTCAGACACTACAGGCTCATCTTCATGACAAAAACTGCTGTCAACCGTTTCATTTTCTGGAGAATCAATGGAGTTAAGTCCATTAAACACCAAAGGCTTCTCTGATACAATCGGGATGCTCAAAGTTTTCTTCAGAAATATACAGTCATTGGTAAACAGTTTGTTGGCCCTTTTGATCTGTTCCATCTAAAACACACACCAAAAAAGAAACAGAGTTATATACAACCATGTTCCAGAGCTAAAATTATTATAAACGTGGAATCATACATATTCATGAACAATTGTGTGCAATGCTGTGCTGGCTTGTGTTATAGCAACTTGACACGCACTAGCGTCATTTAGAAAGAGAGACTCTCAACGGAGAAAATGCTTCCGTAAGATTTGCCTGTAGACAAGCCGAGTAGTGCATTTTCTTGATTAGTGATTGACCTAGGTGGTCCCATTACACAGGGGTGGTGCCACCCCTAGACAGACGATCCTGGAGACAGAATAAAAGCAAGCTAAAGAAGCCATGAGGAACAAGCCAGTAAGCAGCACTCCTTCATGTCCCTGCATCAGCCCCTCCCTTAAATTCCTGGCCTGAATTCCTTTGACAATGGACAATAACCTGAATTAAACACTCTCCTCCCTCAAGTTGCCTTTTTTCCCCTCAACATAATATTTTTATTAATTACTTAGGAATTCCATACAATGCACTCTGGTCACACTCACTTCCCAGTCTTTTCTGGTCCACCCTCCCACCCTTGCCCGACCTCCACAAAACAAAACAAGTCCAATTTGTGTTGCCCACATACTCACTGGAGCATGGTCAAACTCCCAGTGGCCAGTCCCTTAAAGAAAACTGAATGGGTCCAGTCCTGTGTGTCCCGTCCCATTCCCTGTCCTAGGTTCTTCCCACCCCACTATCCCCCACTAGAAGCCATCAACTCTTCAAGCTACACTAGAACATCTTTATCACAGTTTTTAAGGACTCTTCAGTAGCTTCCTGTCTGGACTGTTTCTTTTGAGGGGTTAGAGAGAGGTTGTCACAGAGGCCTTCAATGTCTCTCCTCAGTTACGAGTCTGCAGCCATCACTACCACTGCAAAAGAAGCTTCTTTCCCCCACAGCAGCCAGCAGCAGCACGGATGATAAAGTTCCCGCATGGTTTTCTGCAGTAGCATGGATCATGCACATAAACTCAGCCTCTGGTGGCAGCATGAAACTCAGACCTCAGCATGGCCTCCGGCACGCATCCTGGACCTGCAGCATGATCACGGAAGTCTTTTGAGGAGACTGTACTGGCTGGTGTTGTGTATCAACTTGATACAAGTTAGAGTCATCAGAGAGGAAGAAGCCACAGTTGAGAAAAATGCCTCCATGAGATCCAGCTGTAAGGCATTTTCTCAATTAGTGATCAGTGGGGAAGGCTCAACCATGGTAGGTGATGTCATCCCTGGGCTGGAGGTCCTGGGTTCTATAAGAAAGCAGGCTGAGCAAGCCAATAAGCTGCACCCTCCATGACCTCTGCATCAGCTCCTGCCTCCAGGTTCCTGCTCTGCTTGAGTTCCTGCCCTGACTTTCTCCAATGATGAACTATGACCTGGAAGTGTAAGTCCTCGAATAAACCCTTTCCTCCCCAACTTGCTTTTTGGTCATGACATTTCATTGGAGCGATAGAAATTCTGACTAAGACAGAGACTTGATCCAGAAAATGAACTGTTCTTCATCTCAGATATCTTGTTGTTGCTTAGAATCAGGGTGATCATGGGCAGTGTGTCTGAGACAGAACCTGCATGAGCTCCAAGTTGCAATACACCATTCTGCCCTTGGCCCCATTGGCACTCTGAACAAAATCATGCTTGCAGTCCCCAGGCAATACCACTTACCCGGCAAGTTACTTTTGATCATGGCCTTTTATCACAGCAGTAAAAACTAACTAAGGCAAATGCTTTCTCTGCATTCAATGTTCTTTCCCTCTGCAAATAACTCCTGCTATTTGCTTTCTTTCTTTCTTTCTTTCTTTTTTTTTTTTTTTTTTAGACAAGGTTGGTTTCTCTGTGTAGCCCTGGCTGTCCTAGAACTCACTCTGTAGACCAGGCTGGCCTCGAACTCAGAAATCTGCCTGCCTCTGCCTCCGCCTCCCAAGTGCTGGGATTAAAGGCGTGCACCACCACTGCCGCAACTTCTGTTATTTCAAGGAATAGCATGAAAGTCATTTCCTCCTATACAAGTAGATTCATTTATTTTGTTTGTTTTATTGGGGGCTTTTTGTTGTTGGTTTGTTAGGGTGTTTGTTTGTGACAGAGTCTCACGTCACACAGTTTGGCCTGGAAGTCACTACATAGCCAAGGATGACTCTGAACTTCTGACTTTTGTATCCACCTCCCTAGTGCTGACATTATGTGACACCATACCCAGTTTATACATTGCTGGGAATCAAATCTCAAGCTTCATGAATGCGAGGCAAGTTCTCTACCCAACCAAGCAACATCCTCT
The DNA here is from genome assembly GCA_030674055.1 of Rhabdomys pumilio. NCBI lineage: Eukaryota > Metazoa > Chordata > Mammalia > Rodentia > Muridae > Rhabdomys > Rhabdomys pumilio. Next base: position 80,858,776 of record JANHMN010000007.1, read on the forward strand.
GACCTCTCTAGGCAGCTCTTAACATGTATTATTTTCTCTACAAGGCACCTTTTACTATCAGTAGTCCTAAATCACTGATGTATAAAGATGGAGAACTGTATCACTTATTTATTTTTATTTAAAATACATTTTTATTATTTTACTGTATGGGTGTTTGGCCTGTGTTCATGTCTGTCCTGCATTCATGCAATTCCCTTGGAGGCCAGAAGAGGGCATTAGATCCTGTGAAATTAACATTACAGAGGTTGATAGCCACCATGTGGATGCTGGGAATCAAACCCAGGTCCTCTGGAGGGACAGAGCTCTTAACTGCTGAACCATCTCTCCAGCCCCTTTAATATTTACTTAATTCTAATTTGAACATTTCTTTTTTTTAATTGAGACGTCTTTTTTATTTTTTTTTTAAGATTTATTTATTTCATTTATATGAGTACACTGTAGCTGTCTTCAGACACACCAGAAGAAGGCATTATATTCCATTACAGATGGTTGTGAGCCACTATGTGGTTGCTGGGAATTGAACTCAGGACCTCTGGAAGAGCAGTCAGTCCTCTTAACCTCTGAGCCATCTCTCTAGCCCTAATTTGAACATTTCTATACCTGACTTTTAAAAAAAATAAATAAATAAGTTTATTGATACAATTTTACTTGTTGAGGAATCCCTGTGTCTCTGGAATTCTGCTTGGTGAATTAATAGACCCAGGAGAAGGTAGAGGCATTTGTGTAAACAGAATGTCAAAGACTCCTGCAGCTATTGAGGCGGCTTCATAGAGAAAGTGGAATCTGGTTCTGATCCTTTTGACTTCAGATGGGCCTTAAAGAGTCAGCATCCAAGGGCTGGGTAAGACCAGGAGATAGGAGACATCTCACTAAGACTGTGCCACTTTTTACCCTATGGAGAGTGAGCACTCACTTGAGGGTTCCCAGAGATTGTACACATGTGAGTGGCAGAGGGACACAGGGTTACTGTCTCCGACCCTCACAGCCTGTGGAGGCATGGAGACTAGAACATACATATCTTCCATAACCCTCATAACAGCTCTGCAAGCCAGATCTCTTTACAAATGAGAAGACAGAAGAATGTGGCCTTGGCCTACAGTGAGGGCTCACACTAATTGGCTCACTGCTCGGTAAAGTAGTCTCTTGCTACTCTCCTTTGTTGTGGGGTGCTTATACTTCCCCATACTAACCCTGAACTTGCATCATGATAGGCACCCCACAAGCACAATGCGGTTCATTTACACAAAATCGTTCTAGTGAGTTAAAGACAAAAAGTTTAGTGAGATTGTCAAACAGCCTGACTGGCTTGCATCAAGCCTTTAAACTGATTCTGAGTGAAAAAAAAAAAAATCATTCCTACTTCAAAGAGTCTAAAGAAACAACAATCAAATAAATGGGCTCCAATCCTCCTGCCTTGCTTTGTTTCGTGACAGGGTTTTACTACAAAGCCTAGCTTCCCTTGAACTGGGGAGATGGCAAAGGTGGGAAAGAGAGACTGTGATGGGTTGGGGCATTTTAGAGACAAAATTAAAATGTAAATATCCCAAGTACCTATGGCTAGGAGGCTCAGATTTGAGATAATTAAATAACTTGAAAATTTTGCCCATGTAGACTGAGGTATATTCCAATCTACCCATTTCTGAGTCCCTAACGTCCAGGTCCTCCCATCTCCCTTGGCACACAAGCTTCCAAAGGCAGGCTGCTCCAGAATGCATGGGGAGCGTGCACTCGCTCCCACCCCTGCGGCAACACAGCACCTCAGCTTCACGACACACTTCTGCCCTAGAAGGATGGCATCTGCTGACTGTCCAGAGCAATGTTCTCTCTTTCCTGCCAGTCATCCTGCTACCATGTGGAACCTGACACTGATGCCACCCTGGAGGATGGCATGTGGGTCAGAGCCTGAAGCCAGAGTACCTCAGGCTTTTCATTCCCATGAGTGAAAATAAAGCCCACTTTTCATTTGGCTTGATGTTTTGTTCTGTTTGTTTTTATGTTGTTTGTTAATTAAAAACAAGTCTTTACCTAGTGTCAAAGTATGACACCAGTCACGCCGAGAGCAACAACTACATGGCAGAGCTGGAAAACTGTGACAGTGCTGGGAGACAATAAGCCTCCAGCCGTGGTAAAGAAGCCAGAATTTATCGCCTCTCTGTCTTGTGGCTAAGATCAAGTGGAGAAGCTGGAGTTGAATGTGGTAAGAAGCCCTTGGACAGGGATAGATATAAGCCTGTAATCTCAATGCTAGGAAGCCAAGGGAGGGAGATCCCTGCAGCTTCAAGGCTAACTATGAGCAACATACACAGGAGGGGAGAGGCTAGCCCAGGATACACACGGAAACTCTTGTTTCTGAGAAAGGTGGGAGTCGGGTGGGAGGCTGAGGATGTAGTTCAGCTAGTAGTTTGTTAGCAAGCTTAAGATCCTAGGTTCAACCTCCAACACTGCTTCTACTGGGAATGGTGGCTCACATACTTAATCCCAGGACAGGCACAGTGGCACATAACTCTAATCCAAGGATGGGTATGGTAGCACATGTCTGTAATGCCAGGTCAGGCATGGTAGCACGTCTGTAATCCCAGGACATGTGTATCTGTAATCTAAGCACTTGGGAGGTGAAGGATTGGGAGTGCAAGCCCACAGAAACTCCATAAACCACAGTTGACTGTGAGGCCAGCCTGGGATACATGAGACCCTGTCTCAAAAAACAAAAAGCAAAAGAAAACAAAATGGTAGCTCCTACAGGATGAAACGAAGAAGAGGCCGGGCGGTGGTGGCGCACGCCTTTAATCCCAGCACTCGGGAGGCAGAGGCAGGCGGATTTCTGAGTTCGAGACCAGCCTGGTCTACAGAGTGAGTTCAGGACAGCCAGGGCTACACAGAGAAACCCTGTCTCGATAAAACAAACAAACAAACAAACAAAACGAAACAAAGAAAGAAAGAAAAAAGAAAGAAAGAAAGAAAGAAAGAAAGAAAGAGAAGAAATGTGATCTAATCATAGTCAAAGATCACTCATTTATAAAAAAACAAAAATCAACTACCCAGGAGCTGTGGGGTTCATGGACTGAAAGAGACTCTGGTGGAGGAGGTAAGGAACAGAAAGCCAGTGACAAAGGAAGCAGCAACAACAGACATGTAACTGGATAATCCAGGACACAGAGGATATTTTATCTCGTGAGGAATACTTTCTATTTCCATCCGAACACAGGTGTGGAAATTTCACCTCACAAGAAAGAAGGCCAGCTCATGATCTATGCAAGGAAAAGCTGGAAACCCCTTTCCATGGGCCTTCTGCTCATCCTGACAGCCACTCAACCCTGAGAACAACAGAAAGTGTGACCTTTGAAAGTGATGCAGAATGACTTTCTATTTCTCAAAAGTCAGAGGTTTAGCAATCAAACATTTCCATCCTCTCCTGGCCAGGCGTGAGCAGCGTGACCCAGTGAAACCAGCCTGCCATCTGGTCACTAAGAAACAGACCGTAGATGGCAAGTAAGAACCCTCAGGGAGAAATAAGGCACAACAGGGGCAGCCATCACTGAAGTGATTCTCCTGTAAATACATTTTGTGAAAAGGAATTTAAACTGCAGGGAAATCACAAGACTTAGGCCCAAATGTTATCTCATAGTAGCTGCTGGCTTGGCTTGTAAAATACTCTCATACGCATATACAACTACCATTATTTTTACAGAAAACAGACTAAATTAGTAAATGGTTCTCTTAATGTACCATGTATCTGTGACCTGTTCCATTCTGATGTTAGTGGTAACCAGTCCCTTCCCCTCACCATGTGCTCATGTGGAAAGGGACGCTTGTTTTCTTTCTACATTCTCAAAAGAATATATGAGATCCACTTACAGGAAATGCCCCCCAAAAGGTAAATGTGTGTGTGTGTGTATGTGTGTGTGTGTGTGTGTATGTATATATATGTGTGTGTATATATATATGTATATATATTAATAAAATTAACTTATAATTCTAAATTATAATTAAAATAATTAACACACCAGTAATAATATATATTATATGTGTCAGAAGGTATATTATCCATCTCCTGGAACTGGAGATGGTGAGTGAAAAGAGTCTGGAGGTATCTTCAGGGTGAAGAAACTTTCTGAAATTGAACTGTGACAAGATGACACAATTGTAAACTTATTACACATCACTGAACCTTACACTTGAGGCAAGGTGAACCTGTGCTCTATACTTATTCCTCAGTGACAGTGTTGGGGGGAGGGGAACATGTAAAATCTATTAAAACCCCAAATCACAAGTGACCCTGCTATACCTTTCACTCTAGGTGGCAATGTGAACAGTCAACAACCTCCACCTCAGCCTCAGTGGCTACATTAAAAATAGCCCAGAAGTCCACACAATTAAGTCTAACTCCCAGGCTCTTGCTCCCTTAACAGAAGACCACTTTCTCTCAGCAAGGTGTCTTTAATGTGGGGAAGCATGGAGCAACTCAGCTTAGCAGCTAAATGGAAGAGAAAGAGCGGACCCAGGACTTAGTCTGAACTCTGATGCTAAGCGTAGTGGCCTGTTGTCCCTGTATTCAGATGGAATAAGCATTTCTCTGATACAGAGTGAGTCTAGACTGTGTCAAAGAAAGAGGGAAGAGGAGACAGAGTTTATGCAAATCTGTCTTCTTCGCTGCTTCTGTCCGATTTGCTGCTTCTGTGCTGCCCTCTGGTTTTTCCAAGGTCTCCAAATAAAATATTCTTAAGTGGCAATTTCGTGTTGTGACCTGACCAGTTTTCCCCAGTGGCTTAGATAAACAGGGAGGGGCCAGGATGCTGGAATTAAACAATAGCTAAATCTAGAACAGAGCTAAAGGGCCTTAATGTCTCAGTAGAGATAAACACTGCAGGGACATTCCAGCAAGTTTACGTCTGAGGTTTGAACTGCAGTCAATGGTTTTCTCAACCAGACCCAAATGGTTTCAGTTTCCCAGAACCACTTCCTCAAAAACTCTAGCAGAGATGCCCCAACCTAACGCTGTGTGCAACTGAGTGTTAGACTCACAGCTGGAGGAGGTGAGGGTACCAACAACACCCACCAGCAACTGCAGCTGGTACACAGAACTGGCCTTACCTGGGGAATGGTACAGCCTATAACCCCAAGTTCTGAAATGGAGGCTGGAGGATCAGGAGTTCAAGACCAGTGTGGGCTAGATAATGACTTCAAGGGTAGCTTGGGCTACATGAAACCTTGTCTCAAAAGAAATAAAAAGGGAGGGCCTACAAGTGGCTCAGGAAAAGTGCTCGACACCAGGTCAGATGACCTGAAATGGGTCTCTGGGCCCCACACGGTAGAGAGAGAGAAGTGACTCCTGTAAGGGGACCTCTGACTTCTACTCACATCCTGAGTTGCATGTCACACCTTTGCCCCAACCCAAAAAGGAAAAAGGTCATTTTAAAAATGTTATTATATTTATTTCCCATGTATGGTCTTCATGTACATGCCTGGTACCCAAGGAGGTCAGAAGAAGATATGAGATCCCCTAGATTTAAAAATAGATGGTTGTAAGTCATCGTGTGGGTGCTGAGAACCAAACCCAGGTCCTCTGAAAGAGCAGCAAGTGCTCTTAACCACTAGGCCATCTCTCCGGTCCCACTTTAATTTTTTATTCTTAAGAAAAGAAATAGGCCTCAAATCAATTCTTGCATTTCCTATCTTCAGCAGCCTGTACATCCTCACTCTGTCCCAACCTCAGATCCTACCTTCTAGAGCCTGCTTCACTTCAGGGGCTAAAATCTCACACCACCCAGACTTTTTATGGAGGAGCCATCATGTGCTAAAGAGAACATTTTTATCATGTGGCCTTGGTGTCTAACACAGGCCTCAAATAACCCAGGTCCAGTCCAAGTACAGGAAGAAATAATGAGTGTGAGTTATTGATGACTCACTGAAGAAAGGACATTGTGGTAATGTCATATTTTCCAACTCACTGAAGGAAGAACTGGGGCTAATCAACCTGGCTCAGTTCTTGAACAGAATTCTTCCTACAGAGAGAGGGCCCCTGGGTCTCCAGGCAGATGTCTAAGTCAGATATACTCAATGGAAACAGTAAATAAATAAGCAGAATAGGCAGTCATGTCTATCTTTTTTACATTGTGACTGACACTGTATCAAGAAAGTTCATAGGTGAGAACCGTGCAATCAAGTTGCCAAAATACAAATTCACAATGTTTCAAGTGAGTTTATAACTGTATACTAAGTCACATTCCCAGCTGGTCTGTGTGTGGCCCCTGGTTTACGGTTGAGACACAGCTGACAAGGGATCAACAGAGGACCCAGACCCAGTCACTTTTCATCGCATCTTCCCTTCTTCACTGCTGTTATCCTAGTTACCGTTCTAGTTCAACGCATCACCACAAAGCCTTCATCCTATCTTGTTCCCCTTGGTCCTGATCCATACAGTCTCTCATCATAGCAGCAGCCAGAATGATCTTTTACCGTCAGGTATGGTGATGCATACCAGCACTCCAGAGGCTGAGGCAGGATTACAAATTCAAAGTCAGACTGGGATTATACAGGGAAACCTTGTCTCAAAACAAAACAAGACCGACCCTGTTGGGTGGTTTTTATGCCAACTTGACACAAGCGAGAGTTACTGGGAAGAGAGAACTTAAGAGCCAAGTGGTAACAGTATGTGCCTTGAATCCCAGCACACGGGAGGCAGTGCTCTTTTGAGTCTTTTCAAGACCAGCCTGGTCTACAGAGTGGGTTCCAGAATAGTCAGGGCTACATAGAGAAACCTTCTCTCAGAAAACCAAAAGTAATAAAGAATACCTCTTGGCCGTTATGGAAAGCGGTTTGTTCGGTTGGCTGGTTGATGGTTCCAGTTGTTCATATCATCATCATCTTATTATGCACCCCTGGCTCGATGATACTCTACGTAGCCCAGGCTGACCTGGAATTCCCAGCAACCTTCCAGCCTCAGTCTCCTCAATGGCTACTGGTGTTATATGAGTGTGCACCACCACACCCAGCTTAAGATAAGCATTATCAGTTTCCCTGGTTCTGTGAAGCCAGTGGGAGCACGTCCAAAATAATTCATCAAAGCTAAGAATAAAGAAGATAGGCAGTGATAACACACGTACATCTTCAGTCCCAGCACTTGGGAGGAAGGGGCAGGTGGACCTCAGTGAGTTTGAGGCCAGCCTGATCTACAGAGTGAGTTCCAGGACAGCCAAGGCTATATGGAGAAACCCTGTCTTGAAAAAACCAAAAACAAATAAGGAAAACAAAACAAAAAAAAAAAAAAAACAAAAAACAAAACCACAGGCATGAGTTTGCCTTTAGGAGAACATCTAGCAACATACAGATGAGAATAGAAGGGTTAGTATCTGGTGGGCAGAGCACAGGGGTGCTGTTGGATATCCTACAATGCTCAAGACAGCCTCTGAAACATGGAATCTTCCCATCTGTATCAACAGAACATTACACCCAGGATGTACAACTTACTCCAGCAGGTGAAAGCAGAAGGATCTGGAATTCAAGGTCATCCTCACCTACATAGGGAGTTAAAGGTCATTTTCCCTACATAGGGAGTTCAAGGCCAACCTTAAATTTAAAATTTAAATTAAAATTTTAAAATTAAAAATTTAAAATTTTAAATTTAAATTTAAAAATTTTTTTAATTTTAAAAATATATTAATAGTACTGAAGTTGAGAAATCACATTATAGACTATTTGTGACCAATGATTAAGTACCAAATATTTTATATATGAATTTACACTAAAATCATAAGTTGGGGCTGGCAAGACACTTTGGCAGTTAAGAGCACTGGTTGCTCTACTCTGGACCAGGTTTTTATTCTCAGCACTCATGTGGTGTTGGCTCACAACAGACTTTGACTCCAGTCCCAGGGAATTGCCCTCTTCTGACTTCACAGGCACCAGGCAATGCATGTGACACACAGACTTGCACGCAGGCAAAACACCCCTGCACATAAAATGAATAACATTTTAAAAAATAAAATAAAAAGATCAGAAGCCTTTATAAAATTAAGGAAAATCTGATTTATACTTTAATAGGAAAGGGTAATAATGTCCAAAGTAACAGGATAGTTTTAGATAAATCACATTTTTAGATTAGAAAGCATTTGAACAAAAGTCGAGATCTCGCTAAGGATGTGTTTAGCAGAAGCAAGCAATTCAGGAAGAAAATGTGTCACAGAGTAACTGTCATAGGGAAAGACCATAGAAAATGACTCTTTTGGATATCATAGACTCATAAGTATACACATACTAGCCTAGTAGCTAAGATGTCCAGAAACCAGACAAAATGACCCCCTTTCTTCTGTGAGCAGGATGCCGAGAGCTCTCGCTAAGAATGCAGACTGCAAGTAATATTTAGAGCAAAGAAGATCCTCTATCCCTGCGTTAACTCAAGCCGGTCTTGGTCATAACCATATTTGGAAATACCCTAACCACTTATCTATCTTCTCATCTGCACATTCTCAGATGAATCACACCTGTCTCCCCTTAGGCTTCTTAAGAAATTAAATAAAAACATGAAAACAAACAGAAGCTGGAGAGGTGGCTCAGTAGTTAGGAGCTCTTCTAGAGAACCAGGGTTCAATTCCCAGCACACACATGATGGGTTACAACCCTCTGTAACTTCATTTCCAGGGGATCCGACACCCTCTTCTGGCCTTTCTGGGCACCAGGCATACAGAAGGTGCGCATAAATAAATTCAGGCAAAACACTCTTACACTTAAGATTTTTCAGTTCTGCTTTTCCTAGGCTCTGACCCAAAGCAGACACTAGTGAATGCATGAAGACAAGCTTTAAATATATATATATTTTTAAATATTAAATATTTAAGTATATATTTAATATATAAATATATATATATTTATCATATATACACATTTAGAACTTCCAAGAAGGGTCTCAAAATGGTGTGCTCAAGCTCTCAAAACGCTGAAATGATATATAGAAAGACTTGCTGGTAAACAAACACCTGGTTAAATATGCAAAATAGGTTACTCTGCAGATACAGGCAAGATCATCTTTCTTCTGACTGCTGCTCGTGAAGCTTCAGGAAAGACCATTGAAAACGGATACTGAACTCCAATGTAAAAAGGCCATCCCACAGCTCACAGTTAATTATAAGTAATTTTAATGAAACAATTTGTTCCCTCGGGTTTCCATGATCTTCCCTAAGGTGTAATGCAATATACCCAAGACGCACATCCTTATAAATTTGTAAAACACGGCCCTCCAGCTCACCTAGACCACAATTCCTGGCTGCTGTTTAGCGACAGGTGTCACGTTCAGGGTCGCCAAGTGAGCACAAGGGTGTAATTTCACTTCTAAATAAAGAAAGAGAATCGATAGATCCAGAACCGTCCATGGGGAGAACTGTACATCCTGACTCATCACAGCTTGTTTACACAGCGCAGAATTCTTATCCGTGTGACTTTGAGTAAATATGTAGTGAGCTCCGGGTAGGAAAACGGGTAAAGGTGGCTGTGGATAGTGCCCAAAACGCGGGCCTCATTGGTGTTTCTCTCGCGACAGATACCACCTGAGACTGGCAGGGTGGGTACTGGGAACGCCATGCACTAGACTGTCGGGAAAGCTCTGGCGGCCGCCCCTCGCAGCAGCAGCAGCAGCAGCAGCAGCTTAGACACCCATTGCAGTTGCAGCAGCGCGCGCTGGGATGCGGCGCGGAGACGCGGGAGACGCGGAGACGCGGGGACGCACGGCCTGCTCCCCACCCTCCGCTCCCATCCCCGACCCCGCCCGGGGGCCGCAGGCCCAGGCCGCGGCGGCGCGCCCTGCTCACCGTAACTCCGTACTTGAGCGCGATGCCCTGAAGCGTGTCCCCGGCGCGGACCCGGTGCTCCACATGGCGCTCGATGACGCCGGCGCCCAGAGGCGCCCGCACGCTGGCCGTGCTGCCGTACGAGCGGGTCTTGGTGCGGGCCAGGCTCAGCGACAGCTCGGCCTCCTCGGGCTCCGAGGTAGAACGGGAGCGCGGCGGAGGGGAGGGCGCCGAGGGCCGGTGCGCACGGGGGCCGCCTTCCCGCAGGGCCGGCGCAGGCGAGAGATCCGCCATGGGTCCTGCCAAGGCCGCCCGGGTGCCGAGCTCGCCAAGGGGGCGGCGCCTCCTCCTCCGCCTCTTCCTCCTCACTGGGGCTGCGGCTGGCCGTGCCGCGGGGGCGGCAGGCGCGAGGCCGAGGCGGGGAGCTGCGGAACCTGCATGGCGCGCGCTGCTCTCTGAGGTCGGCTTTTCCCCCCCGGCACCAGAGGTCCCAGTGCTGGTGAGGATAAGGGAGCTGAGCCCCGGCTGCAGTGTGCGGGTCCTGCCGGAGATGGCCCTGCGGAAGCGGGAGTGTGCCGAGGCCTGTGGGCCAACAGAGGCCCACGGAGGAGTCCTGGGACCCATGTGGACACAGAACCGTGCAGACGAGAAAGAGTCCGACTAAAGCCTGCCCTGGCCACAGTACACCCCCCCACCCCCACCCAGCTTTGCTTGCCTTTACTGATACCTCAGTGGGGAGCCTGCTTGCTCAGTGGTACCCCCTACATGGCATCAAAATCTTGGTGGCAGGAAACCTTAGAATCATAACCTTAAGAACATAACTTCTACAGGTCCCTCTCCACCTGAGTGGTACAGTTCTTCTGACACCCTCCCAACACATAGACACACACACACACACAGAGCACACGTTTGATCCTAGGGATTGACCTCAGTTGCACACTAAACCAGTACTCTATCACCGACTTACAATGCCTTTGTATCCCAATTCTTTGTGTTTGGTACTCAGGTCTGCTGGGTAGCCTCTGACTACTCTCTAGTTGTTTGTAGTTCATTCTTCTTTGAGGACCAGTGCCAGTTTCAGGCCAGGACTTGTGCAGACTTAACTGGTATCTTCTGTCATAGCTTTTGAGAAACCCCACCACCACCACTACCTGTCCATCAGTCTATCCTTCCTTCGGTCCCAGCCCCATCCCCCACCCCCGACTCTAGGTAGAAGAGAATTGTCTCTCTCTTTCATTGGTTGTCTGAAGTTTGGTATGTTGCTGCATGCACAGAAACAAAAGAAACGTCTCAGGACAGAAGAGAGCAGTTGTCCCCGATATCACGCCCTTGAGGATTCTTCAGTTGATCCCTGATAATAACAACATCAGTATAAACCCACATTGGTACCCAAGTCAGTTGTTTTTACTTTTAACATATGTACCCCATCTACTATTCATCCTGACCAGAGCCACTTAAACTCTTTCTTTACTCCCACCTGCATGTTTCACGTATGTTGTTCCCTCCGTGAGTAACAGTATTCTCCCCAAACCCTGTCTACTGTTCATTTGTTTGTCCGTTTTAAATTTATTTTTATGTATGTGTATGTGTGTTCTGTATGCATTCAGGTGATCATGGAGGCCAGAAAAGGTTGACAGATCGGCTGGAGGTAGGATTGCAGGTGATTGTGAGACACCCAATGTCATTGCCAAGAGCCAAATCCTTGTCTTCTAGGTGAACAAGACACTCTCCTACAAGCTGAGCTCTCTTTTGAGAAGCTCCGTTTTGGAGAAAAGATCTCATATAGCCGAGGCAGGCCTGGATTTCTTGGTTCCTGTGCACTAGGATTACAGGCATGTACCGTCACAACCGCGTCACAACCGCCGCGGCAAGGTGTCTACCAGATGAGCTACACCGTCGGCACCAGCATTTCAGTGTTCTTTCCTGAGGCACGGTTTCCTTGTATTTTCAACGCTGACCTGTATAGGACAGCTTGGCCTTAAACTCAAAATCCTCCTGCCTGGGCCTCCAGAGTACTGGGATTACCTGTGTTTCATTACATCCAGTATGTTTGTTTGTGTTTGTTGCCTGGGACTCATGTTGCCAAAGCTGGTCTAGAGCTCCTGAGCTCAAGTGATCCCACAGGCACAATAAATCCTGGAAGTAGATGCCCAATCCGTTTTACCCAGATTTCTTCCATCTTTAAGGTCCTTTTTCAAATAGTTCTCTTGAGCAGTGCATATGTTAGAGTCAAAGGATATATTCTCCATGAGATTCTTCTTCTGATTCTCCCCAAACTGTACCTAGCCCCAGCCTGCCCAGTTGTTATTATTTCCCCTTGGAGCCTTCCAGGTTTTGTTTGAGACATTTGTGTATTTACCTTATCTTCTCCACCAGATGCATGATCCTAGGAGGCAGAACTGGTTCTTTCCCTTTTTTTTTTTTTCTTTTGCTTCAGCAATCCCCACTTCAATAAAATAAAAACCACACATTACATGTCGCTGAAGTACAATAGAAAATATTAAGGCCTGAATTGGTTCAGTGTGCACTCCCAGATGCAACCTATCTCTGCTATATGAACAAAGCCCATAGTAGCTGGAGTAGAACTGTTCTAACTAGTGAGAGTTCATCAAGACTTGGGTCAATGGGCTGAACACTGGCGTGATCTTCCATAGCCCACACACTTAGGGCAGAAGCAAGAACTCTGCTGTGGGTTTGAAGCCAAGATTGGACTGTAAAGCAGGGGTTCCGTATCAACTACATAGTGAGGGAGAGTCTGTATCAATAAAACAATAATAAAACGTTATCAAAAGATTTGGCTCAATGGTACTGTTTAAAGATTCTTTTGTAGTGTTTGTCTTAGTCCGTTGGGATTGTGCTGACAAAGTAGCACCTACGGGGAAGTTTATAAACAACAGGAGTTTACTCTTCACAGTTGTAGAACTTGAGAACACCAGGATGCTGGGGAGAGCATGTCCAGTGTCTGGTGAGCCTGTGTCCTTGCTCATGCACACCTTCTTGGTGTATTCTTACATGGTGGAAAGAAACAGTGAGCACCCCTTGGGTCTATTTTATAAGGACTAATTCATTCCTAAGCTTTTTCAATCTCATCACTCATAAAAAGCTCTTCTTCCTTTATCCTTGGCCAGGAAGGTTAAGATTTCAACATATAAATCGGGGGAGGGGTAGCAAAATATTGAGATACACACAGAGAGAGACAAGCTATGCTGTGTTCCTGAGGAAGACATCATAAAAATGTCAGGACTCTATAATTAGCCTCTAGATTCTATGCAATAGCAATTAACATCCCGATACAGGGTTTAGAGGAACGGGGCGGCTGGTCTAGCATGATCTGGAGGCTCGTAGGAATAAGGAAAGCAGCATTGATGTGGAATGAGGTTAGTCCTCAGACGGCATTCCCTATGCCTTGTTCAACATGATGCAACCATGACAGGCACAGGATTCTGGGTATGGCTATTCTGTACAGTGAGCTGGACTAAAGATTCTCCCTGCTAGTCCTGTTCACTGAAAAGATTTGTGTAAGGTCAGCTTGATATGAACCTTAAAAAGGTTGATGGAATGTGCCAATAAAATACTTTCCTTCCTGGAATATTTTAGATGTTATGTAGCTAGATTCATACAGTATATAGCCTTCAGTATATGTATATACATATACCTAGGTATATGTGTGTATACACACACACACACACACACACACACACATATAATATACATATATTATGCACTTATGTATATATACATATATGTGTGTATTTATGGCTTAAAGATTGTCTCTAAAATAAATTTATTTCATTTAAACAAAAAATAGGGTGCTGGTAAGATGGCTCGGTGGGTAAAGTCACTTGCTGCACAAAGCTGGCAACCTGAGTTTGTTCCCCAGAGCACATATAAAGGTGAAAGGGGAAAATTGACAAAGTTGTCCTCTGGCCTCCACATGTGTGCAGTGACACTGGTGTACTACACACATGAACACACACACACGCAAACATATACATACACACGCATACACACACCCCTCATACACACACACACACACATACACACACTCCTCATATACACACATGCACACACACATACACCCCTCATACACATACACACACAAGCACACATACACACACACACACACACACACACACACCTCATACACACACTAATTATAATCTTGCAGCTCGTTTCCTCTCACTATTTGGTAATGTTTTATTGCTTATTTATTCACTGACTGGAAGACGTCTCTTTTGCTTCCAATTTTTGGCCAGTGTGAACTTCTGTGTGCATGTTGATGTGTGATCATAAGCTGGGACTCATACAGGAGCACAGTTGCTAGATCTTATCAAAGCTGTGTTGGCTCTGTGACAGGCTGACAGACTGACTGTTGGAGGGGTCATGGCATTTTCCATCCACAGCTGCATTAACAGTTGCGGCAGCCCCTGTTTAGAATTGTAGCCTGAACCTCGAGGCAATCCTCTTGCCTCTGACTCCACCCCACCCTCAACTTCTCCACCTATCTCCAGCTCCTCTCCCCCATCCTCCTTTTTTAATCTTATTATGTCAGCTAGAACTGGGATGTTAATTAGAAATATTGAGGGAGGAGAGCCTTGCCTTGTTTATGGAACCAGGAGAACACATAGTTTCTCACGCCTGTGTTATGTTAGCTGTAAAGTTGTTTTCTTTCTTTTTCTTTCCTTTCTTTTAAAGGCCCTCTTTATTAAATCAAGGAAGCCTCCTTTAATTCCAAATTTGCTGAGAGCTTTTTTTTTTTTTAATCACAAATACACATTAAATTTTGTCAAAACTTTTACAAACACATATATTGGTATGGTCATCTTTTTTCTTCTTTCCCCTGTTGATGTAATGATCAGTTAAACTGTCTCTGGGGATTGAAGCGTTTGATCATGGTGTATAATTCGTTTTATATATGGTTCAATCCAATTCACTGAGATTTAGTTGGGATTTTTGCATTTGTATCTGTGGGAGCTACTGACCTACAATTCTCTTTTCTTGTAAGGTCTTTGGTTTGGGATTAGGGTAATTTGGGCTTCACCTGATGAAATAAAATATTGAGCTGCTTTGTCTTTCTATTAAAGATTGTATAAAACTGATATAATTTCTTTCTTAAATATGTAGATAAATTCATCCTGAAACCATAATTAATCTTAGAGTAAAACCAAAGAGTAGATTAGAAATATTTGGGGAAATCAACAAAACAAAAAGGTAGTTCTTTGATAAATGAACAAAATTCATGAACTTTCATATGGACTGACCAAGGCAAGTGTCTTGGTTAGGGTTTCATTGCTATGAAGAGACACCGTGACTAAGACAACTCTCCAATATTTTATTGGAGCTGGCTTACAGTTTCAGAGTTTTAGTCCATTATCATCATCATGAGAAGCATGTCAGTGTCCAAGCAGACATAGTGCTGGAGGGGAGTTCTACATCTTGATCTGGAGACATCCAGGAGACTGTGTAACACACTGGGTGTAGCTTGAGCATATATGAGTCCTCAAACCCCGCCTCCACAATGACACACTTCCTCCAGTAAAGCCACAACTACTCCAACAAGGCCACATTTAACAGTTGTCACTTCCTACCAGCCAAGCATTCAAACACATTAGTATATGAGGGCTACTCCTATTCAAACCACCACAGGGGGGAGGGGAAGATTGGGGGGGGAGAGGGAGAGAGATGGAAAGAGAGAGAGAACTCACGTTGAACTGATTAAATTTGGGGATAAAAGAACACCAATATTTACCTTATTGAGATAAAAGGAATAATAAAGGAATATTATGAACAACTATTCTAATAAATTAGATAATTTTAATAAAGTAGGAAAATTATCAGAAAGACACAAACTAATGAGACTAATCCAAACTGTGCAAGGTTGTGATACCCATAGTCCTAGCACCTGAGGAAAACAGGCAAGTTCAAGGCCAACCTCAGTGAGTTTCCAGGCAGTCTGAGCTACACGAAACTCCCACTAACACACCATGCTGCGGACAGGCAGAGGACACCTGCCACCACACCATACAGTATGAGCAAAGGAAGGCACCCAGGCTTGCCCACTCACAAGCCACATGAGACTAGCAGAAGAGGACAGGTGAGAATCCAGGATTGATAATGTACAGTAGCCAGAGGCCTCAAAGCAGACTGATGATTTATTACAATGAATATTTGCAAGTACAGATGTGTAGACAAAAGGGGACACTATGGGACACCCTGTGACAAACTACAGTTTACACAAAATTTTCTATGCTTTGTTTTATTTTATTTATTTATTTATTGTTGGTTTTGTTTTGTTTGTTTTCTTTTGGTGGAGAGGCTGCAAAGGCAGAAGGCAGATATGAAGGGACAGGGAAGTGAGTGAGATTCGGGGACCTGATGTAAAACTCCCAAAGAACCAATGCAAAGTTTAAAAGAAAACAAAACCTTTGAATAAAGAAAAGCCAAAGCCAGGCCTCAACAGGTTGGTACATGCCTATAACCTGAGTCCTTGGAAGACCTGAGGCTGAAGGTTGCAAGTCAGAAGCCATTGTGGACCATATAGTAACATTCTGTCTCAAAACAAGAACAAAGAACAGCAACAAAAAAAGATAAAAAAAAAATCCTATTTCATGCCTTTATGCCAGCCCTCTGGTAAGTTGAGTCAGGGTCAGAAATTTGAGGCTAGCATGGACTACATAGTGAGATCCTTTCTCAGAAACAAAATGACTCTACCAAAACCAAAGAGATTCACCAGCAAATTCTCCCAAATATTTAGAGAAAAATTAATACCATGCTTTCACAAACATTTTCAATGGACAGAAGACAAGGAAACACTAACATCATTCTATAAAGCTAATATTAGCCTAATACCAAAACTATTCAAAAACATGAAAAGAAACTTTAGCCCAATATAACTGGTGAAGCACAGTGAAAACTTATCTCAAAAAAAAAAAAAATGCCGGGCAGTGGTGGTGCACGCCTTTAATCCCAGCACTTGGGAGGCAGAGGCAGGCAGATTTCTGAGTTCGAGACCAGCCTGGTCTGCAGAGTGAGTTCCAGGATAGCCAGGGCTACACAGAGAAACCCTGTCTCACAAAAACAAAACAACAAAAACAATAAAAAAAAAAAGCTGGACATGATAGCTCATATCTGCAATCTTAGCACTTGGAAGGCAGAGGCAGGAGAATTAGAAGTTCAAGACCAGCTTCAGCTATGTAGTGAGTCAGAGGATAGCCTGACCTATTTGATAGCCTGTTTTAAAACAAAACATCAGAAACCAGAAAACACTGTTATGAGTGCTTCATCAATTACCAACTCTCTCTCTCTCTCTCTCTCTCTCACACACACACACACACACACACACACACACACACACACACACACAGGAGGGAGACATTATTTTAAAAGCAAACCCCAATTTTTTGGTAAATTTGTTTATTCTCTGAAAGATACGAACTCAAAAATAAACCGTTATCATGATACCATTATTACTACCCAAATGTTTAAATAGTACCTTAATATAATAATAAAATATCCTCAGTTTGCAGCTCAGTGGTGTATGTGTAGGACTCCGAGTCTTGTCTTGAACTTGCTCTGCAGCTGAAGGGAACTACCTTGAACTCCTGGACTTTCTGTCTCTACCTCCCAGATACAGGGATGACAGATGTATGCCACATGGTCAGATACTGCTGTAACTTTTTGTTTGTTTTGTTTTGTTTTGTTTTTCGAGACAGGGTTTCTCTGTGTAGCCCTGGCTATCCTGGAACTCTCTGTAGACCAGGCTGGCCTTGAACTCAGAAATCTGCCTGCCTCTGCCTCCCAAGTGCTGGGATTAAAGGCGTGCACCACCACTGTCTAGCCTGCTGTAACTTTTTGATAGCTGTTTTGTTTTGTTCAAACCAATACCGACACATTCTGCTTGGTTGTCTATTGGGTTTCCGCAGGTTTCCACTCTTCTCCTCATTTGTTTTTAATTCTGATTTACTGAAGAAAGGCTGCAATGGTAGGCATTTAGCTTGCTACATCCTGGACTTTGATGGTAGTAGTGGTGTCATTTAACTTGTTCACTATAATACAGTGACTCTCTTTTAATTGCTTGCTGCCAAATCTGCTATAGATATGACTTAATCCCTCTGTCAGCAGCATGCTCTTGTGGTCCTTACTAACTGCTGCAGCCTTTGTAGCACACTTGGAGCTAGAGATCTCATCCAATCTTCCGAAAAGCCCTGTATGGTATATATAATTACGTAATTATCCCTAATCTAGAGATAAAGAACACAAAGCTTGAAGAGGTTAAGGAATTTTTTGTTTTGTTTGGGTTTTTTGGTTTTTTTGTTTTTCGAGACAGGGTTTCTCTGTGTAGCCCTGGCTGTCCTGGAACTCACTCTGTAGACCAGGCTGGCCTCGAACTCAGAAATCCACTTGCCTCTGCCTCCCAAGTGCTGGGATTAAAGGCATGCGCCCTGAGGTTAAGGAATTTTGACTACAGTAAATACACCAGTAAATACCTGGGCTCAACCATAGTCTGTCTGATGTTAAAAAGCAGTATTGTTAGGGCTGGAGATGGCTCAGCATTCAAGAGCACTGGCTGCTCTTCCAGAGGTCCTGAGTTCAATTTCCAGCAACCACATGGTGGCTCACAACCATCTGTAATGGGATCTAATGCCCTCTTCTGGTGTGTCTGAAGAGAGTGAGAATGTACTCATATACGTAAATTAATCCTTTTTTAAAAAATCCATATTGTTATCCATTTTGAGATAATGTCTCCTTGTGTACCTTTGCCTGGGGCTTGTAGTGGCTGGCCATTTTAATGAGCTCCAGGACAGAGCCTTTCAGTCTATTTAAAGCACTTTCATCATTTACCTCCTAAGTAACACATAGGCTGCTTCCAGCCCCACATAATAGAAAATCTCATCTCAAATGAACTCAACAATAAGGATATTTACTATCTCACATAACAAGAAAGCTAGAGGTAGGACGACACCAGGGCTGGTTGGTTGGTTTCATGATCAACAACAGAAGTACAGATGGAGTTTATTCTATTTCTTCCCTTGGACATCATCAGTGTGGTTTTACCCTTCAGCGGGAACCTCTGATAGTTTTAAGACAGCCATTCTAATTTCAAGCCACATAGTCCCATGAAACAACATCCATCATGAATACTGGCATGCTTCTCCATGTATCTCTGTTTGAGAGCAAGAAGTTCCATCACAGATGCAGAAGCAATGATAAGAGCCAAAGAGTGGGAGGGGGTGCTATGAAATGAAAGCTGTTGCTCTCACAAACTCGCTGTACTTATTATTTCTTCCATTAGATCAAGCCAGCGAAATCAGTCAAAATTTCAGCAGATAGCATTGACTGAATTCAATGATGGTAGGTCCATGAGAGTGAGATGGGGGACATGTTGGGAGGTATCTTGAAAGAGTAGAAGGAAGAGTGGGAGTGGATAAACACATGAAATTATAGAAGAATACATTAAAGGGTAAAAGAGAGGTTTCTTCAGACCTTGCCTCAGTTGTCACTGCCTATCCCTGGACTATAATGTCATATAGTCCAGAAAAGAGTCCTGTTCCCCATGGCCATAATAGGGTTAGGAGCATATCCCTAAGATGGTATCAGGGCATCCTTCCCTAACGGATGGATTCTACTGTAAAGAAGAACATAAAAGAGCCAGGCTGTGGTGGGGCACCCCTTTAATCCCAGCACTCGGGAGGCAGAAGCAGGCAGATCTCTAAATTTGAAGCTAGCCTGGCCTACAAAGTGAGTACCAGGACAACCAGGATAACACAAAGGAACCCTTTTCTCAAAAGAAGAAGGAGGGAGAGGAGGGGGAGGAAAGTAGGAGGAAGAGGAAGATAATAGAATGAATGTGGAACAGGCAAACCGTCCTGCTGCCCACTTCCACTGGGGAGCGCTGCACTGCTCTGCCCTAGGTAATTAAAACATCTCATTGTAACTATTGCATTTTCGTTTCCTGCCGCCTGACATTTTCTGCCCGGGTGTCAGTTTCTTCATTTGCATGAGGCTACACCAGATTATCTGCAATCTAGCAATTCTGGTGTAAATCTATATCTTCACAGTTCACAAAGCAAGTCGAGGTGCTGGAGAACTGACTCGGTTGGTGAAGTGCTTGGCGCAGGAGTATGAGAGTCTGAGCTTGCTCCCTGTGCCCATGTAAAATGAGGGCTGTGGTGTGAGTGCCCGGAACTCCAGGGATGGAAAGGCAGAAACAGGGGCTCGCTGATCAACACAGTCCCAAAAGTGAGAACCTGTTAAAAAAAAAAAGATGAACAATACCTGAGGAATGACACCTAAGGTTGACCTCTGGCCTCCATATACACATACAGATATGAGCATGTGCATGCACACAGGGGTGGGAGGATGCAAAACTAGCATGGTGGTACAAGCCTGTAATACCAAACTTGGAAGGTGGAGACAAGATCAGGAGTTCAAGGTTACCTTTAGCTAGAAATCAAGTTGGAAGGCAGTCTGAGCTACATAAGACCTTGTCTCAAAAGAAAATGTTTTTAACTGTGGTCTAGAAATTCTGACAAGTTTAACTTAAGTTGGAGGTATGACTATATTCTTTTTTTTAAAAAAAAAAGAGGACATGAACAATAATAAATTTGAAGAATAACACAATGCCACTAGAACTGGCACTATCTAATCTTTATTTAGTTTGTTGGTTGGTTGGTTGTTGTTGACATTTTTCTTTCCTTTTTTTTTTTTGTTTTTTGGTTTTTTTGTTTTGTTTTGTTTTGTTTTTGTTTTTCCAGATAGGGTTTCTCTGTGTGGCCCTGGCTGTCCTGGAACTCACTCTGTAGACCAGGCTGGCCTCGAACTCAGAAATCCGCCTGCCTCTGCTTCCTAAGTACTGGGATTAAAGACATGTGCCACCACCACCCGGCCTTGCTGTTGACATTTTTAAACACAGCCTTTCTAATAGACAAGGCTAGTCCTGAAGACCTGGTCCTCCTGGCTTGGTCACACCTCTAGTTCTTTTCATTCTGACAATGGGGTGCAGGGTATCACTTTTGACCATGGAAACTCTGGTGTCACTTATTTTCTGACTCAGCCACCTACTGGCCTGTTTTTTTGTTTGTTTGTTTGTTTGTTTATTTTAGTGTTCATGTTACTTGTGCAGGGATGCCCTAGGTGGACAGAAAAAGGCATAGGATATCCCAAAGTTATCGTCACAAGCTGATGTATTCTGTCTTGTGTAGGTGCTAGGAACCTCACTTGTGTCCTCTGGAAGCATTATCAAGTGCTAATGACTAAGTCACATCCCCAGCCATCCCTGATTTGAAATGTACAAAGGAAAATGCTGAGGTGACCAGAGTAGATGGGAGAACGATATCCTTAATGTCTGTCGAAGCTGGACAAGCCTGAGTAAGTCCTATCACTTATCTTGAAAGATTCTGAACTGATAAAAAACTCCCTCTGTTCATCCCATGGGACTGTTACAAAAATAAAACAAATACAGGAATAGGATTTTTCACACACCCCTGTGAAGTTTCTGTTATTATTTTCAACTTTAGGATTTCTTCTGCAGCATGGGTTTTACTTCAGTCACGTGACTATTGCATGCCTCGTTCCAGATAGCAGTCATTCAAGTTCACTTTCATCCACCCTTTGTCTACGACAGATCCCATCAGCCCCGAGGCACCCACCTCTTTAGTTCATGTTCCTGCACTAATCCCAACATAACACAAATCCCACCATACAGCGAAATACTGCACAGAACAACTTGGGGGGGGGGGTGGAAACCAACTCAGAACAGCTGTAACTGTCAAGTACCCTTTAAAAATTATACTCAAAGTACCCAGCAAGGAGTCAAATGGAGAGAGACCTTATGGGTGGGGGGATAACTCTATAACAAAATCAGGAAGATTGTGAGTTCAAGACTGCCTTAGGCTACATAATAAGATCCTGCTCATTCTCAAAAATAAGTTTCTGGAAGGAACCTGTATGCCATCTACTTCCACAATCATGGATTCGTTCCATTCAACATTCATGCCCCAGAAGAAGACAATATTCTTTGGTTTCTAAGAACCAGACAGAGAAAAACAGACATTTCAGTACACATTCATTGGTGGGGGTGGAGGTTAGACTGCTAAAAGACAAAAAATAATAAACTCAGGGAGTTTTAACTTCTACCCAGGTCAGAGATGCAGCTATCGTTTGCACAGCACTTTTTGTAGGATTTTCCCATCAGAGACAGCATCCAAAGGATGTCTTTGTAACCACAGTGAAGTACTACTTAGTGTGTGTGCTCTTAGTACAGACAGTCCTATGGTTGTTGACTCCCACATCGAATCTTTAAGCTGTAAACATTTTACAGGGAATGAGTCTCGAATCCAGTGTCCAGTGTGAAGCCAGCGTGTAGGTGTCAGTTCTCCAACACTCCCAAACCAAAACTTTTTTATCAAGCTCCCTAAACCCCAGCTAGCTTTCCTCCCCTCTTAAGCAATTAATCCATCTAGTCCTTCCCACACCTACACCCAGCCAGTAAATCTTAGAGCAGGTCTGGTTTGTTCCTGAGCTTAGCCCAAAGTGGGCCTTCATGAGGCTGCCCAGAAAGATGCTCACTTGTCCACAGTCTTGTCTGTGCCTCTGCCACCCACTGCGTCAGTGATCCTGAGCATATCCACAGAGCTTACCCAGCTCCCCCACCCCCAAGCCCAGGCTCCACCTGCCTCGCAGCACGGTGGCGCATATAGCACCAGATTCTACGGGAGGACACTGTGAGGCCAGCGTGTCGTCAAGGGACTCAGCTGCGGCCCGGGCAGGGGTACCGTCTCGCTGTTGCCACCGCGCGCCGCCGGAACTACGCTTCCCAGGCTGCCCCTCTGCAGCCGCGCGCCCCGCGCCCCGCGCCGCGCCCGGCCGGGAGCCGCCTGTTGATCGCAGCTCTAATCCGGGGCCACGGCGCCGCCCCTGCTGGTTGGACCCGCTCACTCTGGGCTCTAAGGCTGCTGGCCAGGATCTTCCGCTTCAGGATGGGCGCAAATAAGGGTGAGAACCCGGGACAGGAGGGGACTGTCGGGGCAGCCTGTATGAAACACCCGGCTCTGCGGCTTAGCGTGTCCGCTGGAGGATGCTCCGTGGTGTGGCGAGCCGTCAAGCTCAGCCCGAAGCGGCTTGCACCGGAGCTGCGGGTGCGCAGGGTGGCAGGGGACGGCGGCCGGCGGCCGGGAATGCATGTGGGTACCGGTTGCGCTGTGCCCTGCAGCCCCGCAGCTCCTCAGCGCCGCAGTCCACGCGCAGATGCAGAGAGGGCGCGGTCTCCGGTCGCTTGGGGCTACAGAACTGGGGTTTTCCACCTTAGGCTTTGTTTCTCATTTTCTAGTCTCCGGTGAATGTAAGTGTGATAAGCTCTCAGAGTCTCGAGCATCTCGCGGCCTCATTTGAGCAAGAGCCTGGGAAGGGAGGAGTCGGGCCGGCATTTTTTCTGAGATCCCGGAGCTGTCACAAGGACGCCTCAGCCTTCAGAAAGCCTCCTGGGCAGGTCCTAGAGAATCTTTTCTTATTCTTCCTGGTTAAAATCGTGCTGGTTTGTGTTTTTCCGAGGCTTCCTTTCTTTAACCTGATAACCTGCAAAAAAATGAAGGTCGGGTTTTTTTTTTTTGGGGGGGGGGCAGGATTTTTTTTTAAAGGCTCTGGGAATTTTTACTTTAAAATACTAGAAGGTGGGAAGGTGATGCGGTTAAAATGCAAATTACAGGAAAGAGGCCGAGAACGCCACCGTTTCTCCGGCGCCTATTAAATATCTGATTCACCATGCGCTTGGGAAAGGAGGAAAAAAGAACATCAGAGTAGGTATTACAAAAGCATGGTTTCCATGGCAGCTCCACCATCTAGGAGCTCAGGGATCTTGGGCCAGAACCCCTCGCCTCTCTGAGCAGCGTTCTCCGTGTAAAATGGGATGTTTGGTGAAAGGGTTTCTAAACCTCTTTTCTTCCTAGATTCTTGTATCAAGGTACTGAAATGGCCAGAGTGTTTAACACTTTTACAAAAAGCTTGGTGGGAACAGAACGAACAGTTTTCCCTTAAAGAAGCAGGAGGATTTTTCAGGGGTTAGCCAATCCAGTTTTGTTTTTGTTTTAAATATACCTGACTCCCTCTGTTTTCTTCAGTCTAGTTCAATAAATATCTCAAAGGTTTGGTTTTTATGTTAACATAAATTGGCAGGCCAAAGCGTGGTGGTTTTGTTTGCCGAGCAGCTGATAAAGGTTAGTGGCTCCCTAGGGCTGGGTCTGAGCTGTCAACTGTGCTCTGCAAGAAGGTGGGGGAGGAGACCCCGGCAAGCAATAGCCAGAGGGAGCCTACAGTGAGGAGAGAGCGAGTGGTACTGATGGGTTATTGTGTGAAAAGTGAATTCACAATAGAAGGTCTGAGAGACACACTGTACAACGCTGACCTAATTCACAAACTGGTGCAAAACCTTTGAGTAAAGTGTGAGCATCTTCATATTATTTCTGAGCATCTTACTGAGGAAGCACGTGTCTTTACAATGCAGCGATTAGGAACTTCCCACCATCCTCCAAAGATCAAGGTGGTACCTCTTGTGGGTTTCCTGCTGTAAGAAGACCATTATTTCACCCATATAGAAATCCAGCCTCTATAATGCAAGCATAGGGAAACAGCTATAACAGTTGGAAATACAGTTAGCTGTGGATTGGTGTGTGTGGACCTTGACTCTTACATGAGAAAACAATAGTTGTTAAAAGATCATTTGGGAGGACAGGGTGTAGTGGGGCCTGCCTTAATCCAAGCAGGTAGATCTCTGTGAGTTTAAGGCCAGCCTGGTCTACATAGTGAGTTCCAGGGCAGCCCAGCAATGTGTAGTGAGACCCTGTCTCAACCTTGCATCCAAAATAAAGAAATAAAGAAAGATAATTTGTAGATGTCCAAGATACCTGAATATGCACTGTATGTTAGACAATGTGGAATTACTGTTCTTAGATAGAGTAAAGGTATTATAGTATATAGGAGATTGTTCTAATTTTTTTGAATTTTAAATATTTTTAAATACCTTTACTTATTATTTGACACAATGTATCTTGATCCTATCCATTCCTCCTTAGCCCCCAATATGTCCCCTTCCCACCTTCTTGCCTTTGCTGCTGCTGCTGCTGCTACTATTACTATTACTATTACTATTACTACTGCTAACCTACTAAATCCAAAGTTAGGTGATCTTGTTGGGTTGATGTGCAGACGGTGCATTCGTAACCACAGCTGCTGCGGGTTCCTGAGTGCAGCTGCAGTGTCACACTAGAAGACTATTTCACCGCACTCCTGCCCATCCTCCAGCTCTTACGTTCTTTCCACTTCTTTCCATGATGCTCCCTGAGCTTCCATGTGGTTGACACAGATGTTCCATTGAAGGGTGAGCATCAGCAGTCACTTATTCTCATCACTTCAGTCACTATGAGTCTGCGTTAACTGCTGCCCACTGTTGAGGAATCCTCTCTGGCCATAGTTGAGAGCAGCACTCATGTGGGAGCAGAGCAGCAAGTGTTTAGAAGACATTTGATGGCATGTCCATTTAGCAAAACAATGGACTCTTAAGATGCTACCAGATGCGATGGTTCATGCCCCTAATCCTAGCTTTCAGGAAGCAGAAATAGGAGACTCATCACAAGTTCCCGGCAGGCCTGGTCTAAACTTTTAAATACATACATACATACATACTTACATACATACATACATACATACATACAATACTGCATTTAGTCTCTGATACAGACCCCTTTTGTTCAAGATTAATTTTTCTATAACTAGATCTCGTTCGTGTGTGTGTGTGTGTGTGTGTGTGTGTGTGTGTGTGTGTCAGAGAGAGAGCTCATTTAAAGCATGCATGTTTACTAGGATGTGTGTTGGTAGTGGCATTTGTAAGTGTTCTGTGACTCTCTCAGCTGTTGTGCTTCCAAACACTTAGAATATTGTTAGTGTTACAGGAAAAACTACCTAATCAGATCCAGAAAAGCTGGTTTACTCTTCACAGTCAGAATTTTATATGAGTAATGACCACTGAGTTCTGGGATCAGGTAGAGAAAGAAATTCTGTAGAATATGGTACACAATGTTTTCCAAGCTCTGTGAAAAATGTTTATAATTATATGTGTATTTCACATCGTGTGTGTATATACACATATGTACACACACATATACATACATGAACATATACATATATGCATGTATGTATGTGTATATATACATACATATACATACATATACACATATGAGCATTTTGAAAAACTGACTACCATTGAGTGGAACCCAC
Organism: Rhabdomys pumilio; assembly: GCA_030674055.1. Taxonomy (NCBI): domain Eukaryota; kingdom Metazoa; phylum Chordata; class Mammalia; order Rodentia; family Muridae; genus Rhabdomys; species Rhabdomys pumilio. Next base: position 80,884,821 of record JANHMN010000007.1, read on the forward strand.
CTTGGAAAATTCTACTTTCAATGTATTTTTGAGTAGATGGCCAGAATATTCTATAAGTAAGAATAGATCATAAATATTGTCATCTATGTTTCTCATTACTTGGAAGGTTAAAATTCAGACTTCAGCTTCTAGTTTTTGTGAATCATTTGACCCCAGTATTCTTTCCTAACCTTAATTTCCTCTGTTTCTTCCTATAAGCTCTTCTTATTATTTTTTATTATCATTAATTTTTATTTTTAGTACACCAAAAAGTCAACCATAATGCTGAATGTGATATATGCCTTTAATCTCAGCACTCGGGAAGCAGAGGCAGGTGGATCTCTTGTGAGTTCCAGGCCAGCTTGGTCTAAATAATGAATTGCAGGCTAGTCAAAACTACATAGTGAAACATTGTCCAAAAACAAACGAAGAAACAAAACCATTCAGTTATATATACAACTTTGAAGGCTTTGTGGCTATGTAAAGGGAGAGGCATTTATGGCTTGTCACTGAGGCTGATATTGTCTCTTCTCTATATATAGTTTGAGTTCCTTGAACTTGGGTCCTATATTTCAGCACATCCCTCCTGAGAACTGTAATTGGTTATTATTTTCGCTCTTATATTTTCAGCCTTCCTGTTTGAGTATCAAGATTACTGTATAAGTTTTGTATGGTGGCACGTGCTTTAACTCCAACACTCAGGAAACTGATACAGGAGGATCACAATTTCAAGGTCTGCCTGGGCAGAATAGCAAGTTCCAGGCCAACCTTTGCGTAATGAAATCTTCTTTTTTTTTAACTCTGCCCCTCATCCTGCAAGAAGGAAAGAGAGGAGGTTGGAGAGAAGGAAAGGAAGAAAGACTTTTCTAGTGATTATTTCTTTCATGTGTACTACCTGGTTCCCTGAATGATAGCTGGGTTGGTGAAAAGGTTGATTCTAGGACTGTGAGCGACAAAAGTTCCTAAAACATGATGTAATACCAGTTCTGCCAAGCCTGGACATTAAAATGCCTCCAAGTTGGCACCCAGCCCTAAGGAAGAACCAAAAGGCCTCTCATCAGATCACTTGGAGTCTCATGAGCCTGGCTGTCGTGTAGCCAGTGTGGGTAGGCATGGGCAGCACTTTTGTTTATAGACAGCCATTCTGATTGGCAGTGCCATTGCACACCAGTTGGTGCATGGCTTCCCTATCATCCTGAGGCAGTTTGCAGGCAGTCTTAAGTCAAGTTGCACATGACACTCATGGGCCATAACAAGGCATAAATCAAAACTTAGCTGATGGGTGCCAAAGAAAAAGAGAGAGGTAGATCAGAGAATACAAGAGCAAGCAGAATCCAGGAAAAATGAATCAAAGGACAGAAACCGGAAACTCATGGTGTTAGGAAGTTAAAAGTCTTTAAACTCCCAAAGTCTGGATGAGGGACCTATTAAAACCAACATGAAACGAGCTGATGAGAAAAGGACCACATGAGACCATGTCAGGTTTTTTTTTTTTAAGATTTATTTATGTATTTTATGTATGTGAGTATACCATCACTCTCTTCAGACACACTAGAAGAGGGCACTGGATTCCATTATAGATGGTTGTGAGCCACCATGTGGTTGCTGGGAATTGAACTCAAGACCTCTGAGAGAACAGCCAGTGTTTTTAACCATTGAGCCATCTCTCCAGCCCTAAGACCCTGTCTTGATGATGATGACAACAGCAACGATAGAGCTGGAAAACTAGCTCAGCGGTTAAGAGCACTTTTTGCTCTTACAGAGGACCTAGGTTTGATTCCCAGCACCCATGTGACAGCTAACAACTATAACTCCAGTTCCAGAGGATCCAACACCTTCTGGTGTCCTCAGACACTGTACACACATATGGGAGACACACACACACACACACACACACACACACACACACACACACACACACCTGCAGGCAGAAATACTCATACACAAAAATAAATTAATATTTAAAATAATGATAACAACAATAACAGCATCAGGCAGTTAAAAACCAGAAAAGCCGAAATACAAGATAAAGAAGTAGATACAGATCTAGAAATGGGATTTCAGCAAGACATGGTGGTCCACCTTATATAGTCACCAGTACTAACAAAGAAAAGGCTAACCTGGTCTTCAAGGAGTTCTAGCCTTCCGGGACTACATGGCAAAACCTTGACTCAGTAGGAGAAAAAAAAAGGCATAATAGCAAAAAGAAATAGGAATACCTCAGAACAGAACTTAACCAAGAGGGAGATGCCACAGCAGTATGTAGGAACCATCAAGAGAATTAGAAACCAAGAGATAGCATAGGAAGGGAGGCATAAGGCTTCCATGTAAAAGAGCTTCTGCCCTAGCTGGAGGGTCTTGGCTACCTCCTGCTCAGGTGGAAATCAACATCAGTTTGGGTGACCACCAACCATGGAGGCTTGCTACACCTAGCAGTGGTGATTTGAGACCCTCGTATGATGCTGCTTCTTTGTATTTAATCTTACTAAGGAAAAAAAAGGGGAAAAAATACTTCCAAAAATCCTGCTCTCAGCTGGGCAGTGGTGGTGCACGCCTTTAATCCCAGCACTTGGGAGGCAGAGGAAGGCAAATTTCTGAGTTCGAGGCCAGCCTGGTCTACAGAGTGAGTTCCAGGACAGCCAGAGCTACACAGAGAAACCTTGTTTCGAAAAAACAAACAAACAAACAAACAAAAAACCTGCTCTCAGACCAAAGAGAGAATCATCAATGAGAGCTTGCATGCACTAGGCATTGTACCTCACAATACCATAATGCCCCAAGTATCACCTGCATCCCATGAGACAAAGTCATGTCATGTGATGGTGTCTCAGCAATAGAATGCATGTATGACAGGGGTTCTATGGATTATATCACCTGATTCAGATTAGCTATTTTAAGACTGTTAGTATTCTGTCTAAACTCCACTTCCACGGTTACCTGGCAACAGCCAGGTATGCTCCTCCCCACAGTTACCTGGCAACAGCCAGGTAGGCCTGGTCCACTATAAAAGGGGCTGCTTGTCCCCTCCTCTCTCTCTTACTCTCTTAATCTCTTACCCTCTTACCCTCTTGCATCTCTGTCCCCACCTCCCTCTCTTTCTCTCTCTCCACGTGGTCATGGCCGGCCTCTACTTCTCTTCTTCCTCTTCTCTCTTCTTCTTCCATCTTCTCCCCCCCACCTTTGCCCTATCTCCTGAATAAACCTCCCCCGCCTTGGAACTGTGTGGTCTGGAGTGGTCTGTTTGGCTGCCTAACCCACATGGCGGACCACCACGTGGTGGGCCACAGCCGGAGTTGCCTGATGATGCATTTCTCCAAATACTGCCTCAAGGTGAAGGAATGTGTGGCTGCACTGTTCCTTGCCTGCTTTGCAGAGGAAAGGCTGTCAGTTCCTTGTGCGTCTTCATCTTGAGGCTCTGGCTGGTTCCCTCCAAGGCCATGCACACTTTCAGTCTTCCGTGCTCTCTTGTCCATCCCTAAAACCACTTGGCCGTGACTACAAGGCCTGCTATGCTTTCTAAACTAGAAGGGAACCTTCTTTTGCAGGTCTGTTGGTATAAGGGATGACTGTTTTCAAGCTGGAAACCTCTTGACAGTTTTTGTGCTATAAAATTAGGAAACAAGAATAAATAGTTTCAGCTAGAAGCACTTTGTGAATCTGGTAAGATCAAGCCCTCCCTGACCTTTCAGCTTGGTCAGTCCCTTTGCCTTGCTGTATTTTTTTTTTCCAGAAAATTTCCCTTGAAGTTTCTGTGTCTTTCATCCTCTGACAATTATTCTCAGAGACAGTCTTGTGTAGTCCAGGTTGTCCCCCAATTCACTGTGTACCTGAGTCTAGCCTCAGTCTTCTTTTGCTTCTACCTCTGAGTGCTCAGGTATCGAGCCTGCGCTTGCATGCCTAGCTTCATTTGTCAGTTTACAACAACTACAAAAGAGTTCACTGTCTTCAAATAGCTAGGTTCCAAAACCCAGGCTATAACTGTCACATCTTTGTATCTGTCTAGAATCTAGAGATTAATTAAAGTGTGTGTCACCCTTGCCTTTAAGACCAGCACTCTGGATGCAGAGGCAGGAAGATCTCTATCAGTTTGAGGCTAGCCTGGTCTACAAAGTGAGTTCCAAAGGACAGCCTAGTGAGATCCTGTCTCACCCCAACCCAGAAAAGAGAGAGAGAGAGAGAGAGAGAGAGAGAGAGAGAGAGAGAGAGAGATGAATTAAGTATGCAGGAATAGTGCCATGTTTTGTTAGAGGAGTTTAATAAACTTGTGATGTTCTATTTATTAGTTTTAGAAAATGTGGCTTGACTCTTGTGCAAAATCTGTTCATAATTTTCTCAAGTCTTGTGAAATAATGAAGGGACATTAAACAACTGGAGATTATCATCATTTACTGATTCAGAAATTCAGCAGCTTGGGTTTGGGTCTGTCTTTGTGTAGAGAAGGTAAAAGGCTGGGCCCTTCGTGTTGTAGCTGAGTTTCCTCTTTGACAGCAGAGCTGTATTAACCAGACAGTGGGGAAGAAGCACAGAAATTCGTGCTCTGACTTTCCTTCCCAGGGCCTGTGTTTCTGGGTAACAGGAAGAGGCGCTTCCTGCAGCTCGCTCTCACTCCTGTTTCCATTTTGCTAATAGGCTCTGTTTGCCCACCTGGGCTCCTGGAAGCCTCAGAGGCACGTGCTCCACCCCAGGGTGTGCTTTAGGATCCTGTTGCCTGTGGAATGTTTGCCACGGGATAGACACCCCGCTGGAAGGAGAGGCTGCGCAGGACTTTGCAAACTTTCCACTGTTTCATCACTCCCAGGAGGGGAAACAGATGTGAGCCTAGCAGGGCCAGGGTAACTACAGGCCAGCCAAGCGCTGGGAAATCAGAGATTTGACATTAGGAGCGAATATTCTTCTCTCCAGCATACCTGTGTTTGTTTTAGGAGTTTAGTTTGGTTTTGAGATGAGACTTTTACTATATTAGACCAGGCTGGCCTCAAACTAATATCAATCCTCCTGCCTCTGTCCCCAAAATGATTAATAATAATAATAATAATAATAATAATAATGTAGCCAAGTTTGGCTGTGTGTGCCTATAGTTAACAACCCAGGCTAAGGAAGAATTGCTGTAAGTTTAAGGCCAGCTCTAGGTTACACAGTGAATTCCGGGCTAGCCTAGGCTATAGTACAAAGAGCCTGGCTCAAACAAAACAAAACAATTCACCAATAATTCAAGGTTCTCTTTGAACCTTCAGATCAGTTTAGTGCTCTAAACAGATACAACTACCTTTTTCCCTCTCACTCCGAGACCCCGTGGCACCTTGCTATAGTATATGAAGTTTGTTTCGATAGACACTGTTGGTATTTAATTATGACTGTTATTGCTTGGTGTTCTTTCCCTTGTGGATTACAGTTAGCACCCAGTACCATCTGTTTTGTTCACTGCTGAGTCTCAGCAGTGTTTAGAAAAGGTAGGCCTTCAATAGACATTTGTTGAATGAATATGCAAACCTGAACTTGAGGAATCTGGAATCACTGAGAATTACAATATGGCCCCTGCTTCCTAGGAGGTTACAGTATCTGGATAGAGAGCCTTATAATAACATGCATGAAAGACAGCAGTGATGGGTGGTAAATGGGTGGTATAGGCAAAGCAAATTTAGGGACATGAGCAAATCCTGTGGGCTTAGATGATCTCAGTGATCCACGGAAGGGGAAGGGTAAAGATGGCTGCTGTGAAAAGACCTCTGGACCCATGTCCACCTCACAGTCTGAGCTCATTTCCTTCATTTGACATCAGTATTTATTGATGTCTACTGTGGGTCAAGATCTGTGCTGGGAGCCAAGGTTTTATGTAGATTATTGTATAGACTCCACCCTCACGGAGATTAGCAAATAACTGTGCTGAAGCCAAGTTATAGTCAAGAAGCGGGGTACTATAGGGGCAGCAAGTGACCCACAGGGTCTGATCTGATGGAAGAAAAAAAGCTCACATTGACACTGGAAGATGAGTCTGGCAGAGTCAGCCAGGGGTGCGATATGAGTAGAGGTTCTTAGTGCTCTGAGCAGAGGGAACATGCATTTATGTTCCAGGGATGGAAATGGTCCAGGAGGCTGGATCCAGGAGGACACTGAGGATGCAATGCAGGAAGAGATAGAACTGCAGAGGCCAGAGTGTGAGTTTGGACTTCATCCTTGGGGCAACAAGGAACCACTGGGGGATTTTAAAAAGACTGAAATAAAGGTAGTCAAAAAAGATCCCTTTGAGCACAGATGATGAGAAGGTGAAAGGCTGGCATGTGCATGGATGGAGATATAGATAAGGCTCCCATCATTCTATAAGGATAGGATTTGGTGAATGATACAGGGAAGGGAGGGGAAGGGAAAATGGCCAGGATGAAACCTTGGTTTCTGAAACAACTTCTTGAAATTCTAGAGGACAAAAGGACAGGTGAGGGCTCTTCTGGTGTATTTTCAAGGTCTGAGGTAGCCAAGGGGAGATTTTGATCAGATAGCTCAGATCTAGTCCTCAGGGACAAAATCTAGGATACAGATAGACTTTAAAGTTAGCAGAATATAGATTATAATTAAAATTTCAAGGCAAGTAAACACCCTTGCTGAACTTGATGATAAAACTACAGAGGCCAGAGTGTGAATCTGAACTTCATCTCTGGGGCAGTAAAAAGCCACTCAAAAAGTATGTAACTCCTAAGGAGAGACTCTGAAGGAAACCAGTATTTAAGGCAGAGGAAGAGAAACTTGAAGAGAGGCAGAGAAGAGTGATGAGAGAAAGCCCAAAGCTGGCTGTGTGGCTGGGCTCAATGCCCCTCAGCCTCCCTCTCCCAGTCCTGTGGTCCTGCAGAGCTCGGGATCTTAGCCAGGCCTCAGAGGCAGTACACAAAGAGAAGGGGACATTCCAAGCCATGGTGCCATATCTGCCAACTTCCCGACAAGAAACAGAGGGTGGGCTCAGACCGAATAACTTGAGGAGGCTTCAATAAAGAGGCTATTTACAAGGATGTAGGAAGCTTTAGAGAATCAACAAGGCAGAAATCTGGCAAGAGTCATCACAGAGACCCTTTACCACCCCTTGCTGGCCTGGAGTCAGCAAGAGGATGGCCTTGGGGAGTCATGGTCTTCTGAAACACCGTCTCCCCACCCCCACTATGCCCTCTTCTTTGCCACTGGTGCCTCCTGTTGGTCAAACAGACAGCGAGGGCAGTCTGAGTCAGATAGTACTCCTAAGGCACAGAGCAGAGTGGACAGCAGACATTGACAACAGGGAGGACAAACCAAGGATTCTAGAACAGATACCCCGGAGATGAGAACATTTGGGAGAGAGTATATTAGTTTCTGTATTGCTGTTATGACAAAGAACAAATCCAGTTGCTTAAAACAATATGAATGTGTCGTCCCTTCAGAAGTTAAAGAGGATCTTGCTGGTGTCAGCAAGACTTTATTGTTCTCTAAAAGCTATAAGGAGAAAGTCCTAACTTATTTCAACTTCCAGATCCTCACGTTCCTCTTCTCGTGACCCTTCCTGCATCTCCAAAGCCCCAAATCATGATGTTCTGATCACGTTCTGTCTTAGCTATGATCCCTTGGCTTGCTCTTCCATGTTCTGAATACTCTGGAGTAAATTGTGCCACCCAAACAATGCAGAATACTTTCGATGTGAGAGGTCCTTAACTCAGAGCTAAAGAGATAGCTCAGTTGGTAAGATCCAGGTCCCTTAGGTGTAGTACATAATTTTCAGCAACATCCTGTTCCTCCCAGTCAACCAATCCTCCCCCTAGCCAACCCAACCCATTCCGCCAACCTGCCGTGTACTTTCCTGTCCTGTGTTTCTGTGTACGCCCTGCTCCATCCTAGATGGCTCTTGCACATACATGTCCTCCTTAGGACCTCTTCCTTCAAGACTCAATGACAATCTTTTTCGCACGACTCCCAAACCTTCCCCTTCCCTTATCCAACCATTTTCAACCAACTTCAGACATTATTGTAACACTTACTGCATGTGTTGTTGCCATCTGTGTGTCTGTCTCATTAAGCTCTGACCTTCCTGGGGCGAGCTTTTCTAGAACTGCACTTGGCAGGAGCAGGTATACAGCAAACCCTTACTGCATTGGAAGAGCTGACTGAACACGGAATGCAGAGTTGTCTTGCTAGGGAATTTTCCTCAAGAGGCTAAGAAAAACTTGCATTGGGAATGAAAATTCAGGAATGAGGCATTTCAGAGATGTGGAAGACTAAAAGAGAATGTCTTAGCAGTATAGAGAAAGAACAGTTAGGAAGAATGACTGCAGAGATAATAGCAGCCAAAATAAAGAGAATGTGAGGCTGGGAGAGAGATGGGTGGGGCACTAGAAGGCCTGGAGGGAGGGAGTCTGGGAGAGATGTGACTGAAGGACCTTATTTAAAGGTAGGAACTTTCAAGTGAATAAAAAAAAAAAAAACCCTATTAGAATACTCTCAAAGACATCATTAAAAATGGAAGATAAGGAAAGAAGACAAATCAAGAGAGAGTAACTGTGTGGCCAGAGCTTTAGGATGTCTCTTGGTTTCACTGGGTGGACTTAAGGGACAATGTGTTCTCACCCAGAGCCTCTAAACTCTGAATGAGTCCCTTTCTGTGTTCTTCACAGCCCTCTCCACCCTGAAAGGGCACGAGTGTGCTGCTTACAACTGCCACACAATTAGTCATTGTTCTTCACTGTTTTCAATGGAAAGCAAGGAGAGGCTTTGCAGTAGAATGGAAAAGCACTCACCACCCTGGGAACTCACCACCCTGGAGGAACACCTCCAGTCGAAAGGTCCCTGGTTACCACTGCCTTAGTCATCTTCTGTAAAATCCAGTGATGCTATCTCGCAGCCTTCCTTACAGGGCTGCTCTACGTGGGGAAGTGGTTGGGATGATACCCTGTGTATGAAATCCTGCAAGCTGTGGTTGGCTCTGGAAATTAGGCTAATACTGCTTGTCAGGTCAGTTGTCTGTACAGTAGACTCCATTTCGAGCATGGCACGATGTTACTAATTGTTCAGTGTACAGTAAGATGACGGTGTTTCTCTTTGTCAGTGGTAGTGTGAAGTCTCAGGAAGCTGGCCCACGCCAAGGTGTGTGAGAAAGGTGTATCTTGGAAATCATGGCGCTCCCCTTTCAAAAAGGGCTGGAGAAATACAAGAACATCGATGAGGACGAGCTTCTTGGCAAACTCTCAGAAGAGGAACTGAAACAGTTGGAAAATGTTCTAGATGACCTAGATCCTGAGGTTGGTAGCACTGGAGTGGGGTGCTTAATAAGTGACAGGAGAAAGGGGGCGGGCGGCTCTCTCCTTCAGCAGTTGCTGACGTCCCACAGCCCCAGAGCACAGTTCTGTTCGTCCCCATTGCAGCTGAGCCATTTTTACAAGTTCACAGTGAGCCCCAGGGCCACTACAGTGAGAAACGTCTAATGTATTTCTCAAAAAACTAGTTCGCTATAGATGTGCAATAGCGTTTTCCGTTGGGAAGGAACCGTATGATTTAGCCTGGGACTTGAGGGAGCAAAAAGACAAAAAGCTTACCAAGTATTTTCCAAGTGTCAGATCCCTTGCTAAACCCAAGAATCCTTGGGAGAAATGGCATTAACTCTGTTTCATAAATACAAGGCACACTAACAAGAGTGAACCGCACAGGATCCCACACTGGTAAATGTCTGAGGTGCTGCTGCAAACACTTGTATAGTGTAGAGGGTTTTTTGGTTTTATTTTTTGAGACAAGGTCTCGTGTACTCCAGGCTGGCCTGGAACTCATCATGTAGCTGAGGATGACCCATACTTCTGATCTTCTTGCCTCCATCCTCCCAAATGCTGGGATTACAGACATTTCAGCATGTTAGGGATTTAACTGAGCCACAGCCTCAGACCATCTTTTGGGTTTGTTGATACAGGGTCTTGTAGCCTAAATGGACTGCAAACTCATTGTCTAGATGAGGATGTCCCTCTGGTCTTTACCTCCCAAGTGTCTGAATAGCAGGCATGATACATCACACTAGCCAGACTTTTTGTTTTTTTAAGGCAGGTCTTACTACGTAGTCTTGTGTGGCCTGAAACTCACTATGTAGCCCAGGCTAGTTTCAAACTCATAGAAATCTACATGCCTCTGCCTCCCAATTTCTAAGATTAAATATATGTAACACTATAACCAGCCCGGAATTTTTTTTTAAGATGGAGTCTCACTATGTAGCTAAGGCTGACCTGGAACTTATTATGTAGCCCAAGCTGGCCTCTTATGTGTTGACTATAAACATGCAACGCCATGCCTGGCTTCATATAATTTTTTTCTCTTTTTGGTTTGTTTCTTTTTGTGGTACTGTTGTTGTTTTTATTGGGGGTTTTTGTTTTGTTTTGTTGTTTTTTGAGACAGGATTTCACATAGGAGAGACTGGCTTCAAGCTCATTATATATGCAAGGAGAATCTTAAAATTTCTGTCATTTTTACCCTCACCTGAAAAGTACAAAGATTGCATGTGCTACCACAGCTGGCATTATTTTATTCAAGTCTACAAAGAACTTGAAATTCTATGACATCTATAGATGGTTGTCACCATAATATCGATTTCTAATATTTTTGTCAGCTCTTGAAAAGCTGGGTAGCTGTTTATAGCATTTCTTTTGTAAGTATTTTCTTCAGCCCTAATGATACTATCTTAAGCTTAAAATTGGAGGCATCCAAAATAGTGATTTAATTCTAAAGATGTAAGTAAATAAAACTATTTAAATGGCATTTTCCTGTGCCAGATACTTGGATATTTAGTTTATTTTTTTTTTAATTTAAGTACAAATTTTGTGTGTGTGTGTGTGTGTGTGTGTGTGTGTGTGTGTGTGTGTAACCTTTGGGGCTTAATCAGAGCAAGTGGGCATAATGCCACAATCCTATCATCCCAATGCTTGGGGGAGGGGTGGAGGAAGATTGTGATTTTGGGTCAAACCTGGGCAACATAGTGAGTTCTAAGGCAGCATGGGCTGCAAAGGGAGACCTTAACTTAAAAATTTAAAATAAAGCCAGGCATATTGGTGCATTCCTTTAATCTCAATACTTTGGAGGTAGAGGCTGGCAGATTTCTGAGAATTCAAGGCTAGCCTGGTCTATATAGTGAGTTCCAGGACAGCCAGCCAGGGATACCTGGTGAAACTCTGTCCAGAAAAAAAGAAAAAAAGGAAAAGAAGAGAAAAGAAAAGAAAGAGAGGGAAAGAAAGAAGAAAGGAAAACAAAAAGGAAAGGAAAAAATAAACAGACAAATGAAAAACCTAAAACAAGAGCTGGCCCTGTTGGCGCATGATCTTAATCCCAGTACTCAGGAAGTGGAGGCAGGAGGATCAGGAGCCGAGGCTAGCCTCGTTATACAGTGAATTTGAGGCTAGCCTCGTTATACAGTGAATTTGAGGCTAGCCAGGGCTTCATGAGACTGTGTCTCAAAAAGACAAATAAATGAATCTTACCTGGGCAGCATCATATACCATGATACTTACTTATCTCTTGGTTATTTCTGAAGAAGACAGGTTAGAGATAAGTTGAGTATAGCCATTCTGCCATTAGGAGCCCTTATGTGCACACCTGACCAAACCTAATCATGCTGAACACAGAAAGACCTTTCCCCTCCACATTCCAGAAGACAGCTTCGGAAAGTCCAAGGCTGGTCCTTCTGTCACTGTGCCCCTTGAGCTGGTTGGGTTCCCTTCCTTAGCAAAGGAGGTTAGAACAGCCACGTCCCCAGAGCTGTCCTTGAGACCCCAGGTCTCAGCTGAGGTATGTGCCCCCCTGCTTTCCCACTCACAGTCAGTGCTAAAGAGTAAAGAAACAACAAACTCAGTCTAGTCAATGTGTTCCCTTCATCTCATATCTGTCTTATCAGAGTGCAACACTACCGGCTGGATTCCGACAGAAAGATCAGACCCAGAAAGCAGCCACTGGCCCGTTTGACCGAGAGCACCTGCTCATGTATCTGGAGAAAGAGGCTTTGGAACAGAAAGACAGGGAGGACTTTGTACCCTTCACAGGAGAAAAGAAAGGTAAGGCCACAGACTACGTGTCTTAGGATAGAATGCTCTTCACACATTGTGGAGGATTAGTCAAAGAAGCTGATCTGGGAATAGGAAATAAGCCTATGAACTACACATGGTGTTTGAGAACACTGTGGCTTACAGAGAGGTGTCCAACACCCAGAGTGAACTCTGAGGTAAATTACAGCTCATGGGTAATGACAGTGGGTCTTCATAGGTTCGTTGGTTGTTATAAATGCCTCACTATAGTGTGGAATATTAGTGCAGGTTTGGGGAGGGCATAGTACATGAGAATTTTCTGTTCAACTTAATATGAACCTAAAGCTATTCTCAAAATTAAAGTTCATTAGTTTAAAAGAGAAAAGCCCAGGCAGGATGTGGGATTAATTAAATGAAGACATGGGTTCTAATGGTTCTGCAATTAATCCTGTCAAAAAATTATTTTCAAAGTCAGAAGAAAAAGCATTGAAAACATAGAGTGCCTACCTGAATGCACTGTACAGACAATGATGGGTTTCCCTCAGCCTTTTGATCCACCAACTCTAGGAGTCTAGACAAGGCCTTCTTGCTCCATCTAGCGTGGTTAGAGCCCCATCCCCCAACCCTAGAAGCATACTATCATTCATCTTACATTCACCGAGAACCTCCCTAGTGCAGAACTCTATGGCAGACCCTGGACCTCCAGGTATATAATAAGATCTTGACCTGCCCTCAAGAAGTAGGCTTGTCATGCAGTAAAAGGAATACAGGGATGTGACTGGGAAGGCTGTGAGGAGCAATTCCATGCCAGGACCCTTCCCTGTCCCCTCCTCTCTCCTCTTTCCCTCTCCTCCTTCTCCTCATCCCTTCCTCCCGCACCCCCTCCCCTGCCCCCATCACTATGTAGCCTAAATAGGCTCCTAGTTTGTGTCATTCCTGACTTTACCCCCTCAATGCTGAAATTTCAGGCATGCTGCCTGCATGATGTCCTAAATTCTTGTCTCAGCCTCAGCATGGGTGTAGCTTCCACAGCCTCTTGTCCGAGTCTCTCCTTTCCTTGCTAAGTCCCAGCCTGTGTCTTTGTTCATTTTCCCAGACTTGTCCAACTCTAGTTTTCTCATTGTCTCTTCTCTCTGACCCACATTCCCCCCTCCCTTTTTTTTTTTTTTTTAAATTCAAGATTCTCAGCTAAATGCTAGGCCTTGGATTTCCCTACCATGATCCCAGGGCTTTGCTTTCATAGCCCTGTGACTGTGTTCATCATTTTGCTGGTTTACTTTGGTGGTTGTGTGGTATCTATATCAGCCTAAGAAACCGGGTGGAGCTGAATGACAGGAAGGAGGTGCTCCTTCCTCTGAGCTCCAGTGAGGTGGTCTTTGAGCCTCTTCTCAGTGGTGAGGAAAAGAGAGCACTCGGCAGGAGTCATCCCTGCCACTCCCTCTGTGCTGTGCACGTAACAGGTCACAGGCCACTGAAAAGGAAATTAAGAAAGTAGAGCTGATCAGTGATGAGTCAGGTTAACAGCCTCGGGTTACTATGGAATATGAGCTGTTTCTATGGTAACACAAGCTGTTTCTATGGTAACACAAGCTGTTTCTATGGTAACACAGCTGCTGTTGGACTTACCAAATTGTGACAAGCATAAAATATAATGTAAAACATCTTCAATAAAATTCCCAAAATGCTAAGTATTCAATCATGACAGGATAATAAAGGAGGAAATTTTGTCATTTCTTCTCTGAGTTGAGGAATGTTTAAGGCAAATTACACCCAGATTGAGCTAGAGGAGGCTTGTGGTGAAGGCAGGAGCTAGCTGAGTGTAAGGAATGCACACAATCACCTTAGGAGATGGCCGGTGGTGTAGTTAACCTCCCTACCACGACAAAGTACCTGACTGAAGCAACTTAAGGAGGGATGGGCCTGTTTGGAGTCACAGTTCAAGAGTACAGTCCTATGTGCCAAGCCTTCAGGACAGCAGAGGTTCATTTTGCATCCACAGGCAGGAATCAGATGGAAGCTGGTACTCAGCTTACATTCTCCTTTTCATGCAGCCCTGGACCCCAGCCCACAGGTTGGAGCTGCCCACAGTTAGGGTCTTTCCAATTAACCCAGTCTAGGAACTTCCTCATAAACATGCCTGGAGATTTGTCTTTTCTAGACCCTGTTAAGTTGATGCTAATGACTCTCACCATTAGGAAGATGCTTAACTACTAAAGTGAGCTCCAGGGAGTTCTGTGTGGTAAAGGCAGGACTCCTTCCCCCTCACACTAGATTAGCCCCCATCCCAGCAGTTCAACAGCCTCAAATGATACAGAACAGCTCAATGATGGGTGTCTTTAATGCCACCGGGGCATCTTCTGTTCAGCCTGCCAGCCCTACACGTAAGGCAGTAGCTCAGCCGTCTTTGTTTTTCTTCTCATTTCAAGGGAGAGTCTTTATCCCTAAGGAAAAGCCTGTAGAAACTCGTAAAGAAGAGAAAGTGACTCTGGACCCAGAACTGGAGGAAGCCCTGGCCAGTGCCTCGGACACTGAGCTCTATGACCTTGCAGGTGAGTTCTCAGGCCTGGCCCATGGCGCCTATGTGACCCCAGGCATGCACTCTCTGCCCTGGTGCAAACCTGTGAGCTGCTGGTAGCTGTTGAGTACTGTGTGGCCAGGGTGACAGCAGCCCTATCTTATCTATAAAACTGGAGCCTGTGGCTGAGCAAGCCATGTTTTAGCCCATGCTCCTGTTCGGATGATTTCCCATCCTACAAGACTCCTGTGAGAAACTGAAGAGAAGTGATAGGAAGTCGTACTGTTAGCTTAAAAGGAGTAAATGACAAGGTAGGTGTGGTGACCAATTTCTGAAATGGAAGCACTAGCACTCTAAAGGCTAAGGCAGGAGGATTATTGTGATTTGGCAGGGCTACAGAATTGAGACCTGGTCTCAAAAAAAAAAAAAAAAAAAAAAATCCCCAAATGCTTCCTGGGAGCTTCCACATTCGAATACACTTACGAGACATCACACATTTAAGGTCACATTTCTTTTTGTTTGTTTGTTTGTTTGTTTTTGTTTTTTGAGACAAAGTTTCTCTGGGTAGCCTTGGCTACCCCAGAACTTGTTCTGTAGACCATGCTGACCTCAAACCCAGAGATTCTTCTGCCTCTGCCACATGAGTGCTAGGATTAAAGGCGTGCACCACCACTGCCTGGCTTCAAGGTCACATTTCTATAGAGTTCTTGGTCTCTCTTACAACTGCCATTACAAGCTGATTTGTGCCAGGAGGTCAGCTAGCCTTCTAGTTTCCTTAACAACTGAAACATGACAATGACAACAAGACTATTATTTTAATTGACTTTACATGTAGATTGGATTAGTTACTTTCCTGCTGCTATGACAAAACACCATGACAAAGGTGACTTATAAAAGAAAGTGTTGCCGGGCGGTGGTGGCGCACGCCTTTAATTCCAGCACCTGGGAGGCAGAGGCAGGCAGATTTCTAAGTTTGAGGCCAGCCTGGTCTACAGAGTGAGTTCCAGGACAGCCAGGGCTACACAGAGAAATCCTGTCTTGAAAAACAAAACAAAAAAAGAAAAGAAAAGAAAAGAAAAGAAAAGAAAAGAAAAGAAAAGAAAGTGTTTGATTGAGCCTATGACTTCAGAGGGTTAGAGTCTGTGGTGGTGAAGCAAAGGCGAGGCAATGGGAACAGCTGAATACTCACATCTTGATCCAAAAGCAGGAGGCAGAGAAGACACACTGAGAATGAATCTTTTAAAACCTCAAAGCCTACCTCAGTGACACTCCTTCTCTGACAAGGCCACACCTCCTGTCCTTCCCAAACAGTTCCACCAGCTCAAGGCCAAGTATTCAAACATATGAATCAATGATGACTATTATCAACCAAACTGTGATGTAGATATAAAAAGTTTAAATAATACAAAAGAAATGAAAAGCAAGCCTTTCCCCCAGATTAAGTCCTTCTCTTAAAAAAAAGAAAAAAAAAGTATGTGATGTGGGTGGGTGAGCAACATAGAAAGTTCTAGAGAAGCACAGGCTACACGGTAAGACCCTGACTTAAAAATCTAGAACAAGAATGTGCATTTATGTTCTTAATCCCCACAACTCAAGAGATAGAGACAGGAAAGTCAGGGGTCCTGGCTAATGTCAGTACGTGTGTGAAGTTCAGAAGACAACTTGATGGAGCTGGCTCCCTCCTTCACCTTTATGTGGGTTCTGAGGATCAAACACAGACCATCCAGCTTGCATTGTGGAGTAGTAAGTGCCTTTTCTTGCTGAGCCCCAAGCCCCGCCTGCCTTTCCTCACCCCACCCCCAGCATTGGGATCACTGATGCACACCTCCACACCTGAGGTGCATCTGTTTCTCACTTAAGTTATGGGATTCTAATCCAGGTCCTTGAGTGACCAAGCCAGCTCAGTCAGTCAACAGGTTCTCCAGCGCAGGAGTGAGGAGTAAGAGAAAAGAGACGATTAGACAGTATTGCAGCATGACCCCAGCCAGTTCTGAGGCTGAAGGCGGGTTTATTTTTTCCCAATTTTCTTTTAAACCATTTTAATTACATGCAAGTATTGAGGTCAGTTCTAGGTTGAGGAACCAGCAATACAATAGATGCAAATAGTCAAGGAACAAGCAAGGCAACAGACAAAGTCCCGTGATCACTCTCATGATCACGGTTTCTAAGGGCTCATCAGGATGACAAAAATATCTGAGCCTACTTCCCTGTCCTAGCCCAGTCATATTCATGCCTGAAGCCCACTTCTTTGTTGTAGCCTAAGACTTAGATTCCTGGCTGAAATTACTTCTCCGTTTTAGCCTAAAATTAGATTCCTGCCTGAACTTACTTCCTCGTCATGGCCCAATGTCAGATTCCTGCCTGAAGCCCATTTCCTTGTCCTTGGCCAATGTCAGATTCCTGCCAAGCAGCCCCAAAAGCTTTTCACACTTGAGCTTTCAAGGGAAGTAGTTTATCAATCTTTAGCTGCTTCCAGGCTCTGGAACTCTGACTCTTATTCCCCTAGAAGATGTATGTAAGCATCTATCTCCTTGTGGGAATACCTGCCCTACCTTATTCCAATATGTCTGCCATCTCCGCACATCTTCATCCATCTCTGATGGTATCAGTAGGGGACATCAGGTTCTTGTCTGAATGTCTGTCAGAGGTCTCTGTAGCATATGACTCACCTCATGAGGAAGGCATTTTACAGTGACTGGGCATCGTGGCCCTGTGGTTACTATGGAGAGATCTCTCCATGGTTACTGCTTTTCCCAAGGGTTGTCTCAGGTTATACTGGAATTGCCCAAAGGAAGAATGCAGGGTGGAACTTTGATTCCCAGAAAACACCTGAGAAAGGAGAAAGAAAAAAGGCAGTCTTTCTGGAGATACTTGACTCTGGGATGCCTGTAATAAATCCAGGGACATAATGCAAATAGAACTGCCTTTGTTTTCCTTTCTCAGCTGAACAGACACTCCCTAAGAACTCAGTGGAAAGCCTTCTGTGGGAATGAAAATCAAGCAGCTTCCTTTCTAGGGTGCATCTTTCTAGAAAACTGGGAATAACCTGTAAGCAGAAGGGCTCACAGCAACCGAGGGAGCCCTGAGGACCATTGTCTGTGCTGGTATGGAAGGTAGTGAGTAGAAAGACTAACAATTCAAAGGTGCCGCAATGGCTCTTCTTTTATCCTTTCTTCCCATCATGCGGTGGTGCAGGCACCTTAAGAGCAAGGCTTTCCCCTTGTGGATGCTCTGAGGAAACACACTCACAGAAAGTCCTGCCTGTTCTTCACTAACCAAGCCACTAATCAAGATAACAATCAGTTGGGGTTAGTGAGGAGGCAGACTCTGTGGGCATTCAATGGTTTCCAAAATCACACAGTTAGGATGTGGTGGTCACATTCCCACTCCTTAACTGTGATTATTGTTGTTATTCTGTTTTCAGTGAAAGGGGTTGAACCCATGGCTTTAGGCATGTTAGACAGGCACTCTACCACTTAACTATAGCCCCAGCCCTTGTTTTTTCAAAACAGTGTCCCACTATGGTAGTACACTGTCTAGGCTGGCCTTGAACTCTTGAACTGTCTGTATAGCCCCAAACTGGCCTCCTGGAATCCTTTTGCTTCTCAAGTGCAAGTCACACGCCTACCTCTAACTCCTGTTTCTTTTTTTCTCCATGTAGCCGTGGCTGTCCTGGAACTACAGACCAGACTGATCTCGCACTCAGAGATCCACCTGCCACTGCCTCCTAAGTGCTGGAATTAAAGGTGTGCGCCACCACTGCCTGACCTAACTACTGTTTTTACTGGCTTACCCACTGACCCTTCTTTGCTGGCTGCCTCCCTTCTAAAATGTAGCTTATCTAGTCAGGCTTTTAGTGCCTGTGCCTCTCACCTGTAATTTCATGAGAAGGGAAATCTGTTTCAGCCTACCCAGGACCACCCATAGTGTTGCTCCTTGCATGTGTGCCTCCTGGTGCCAGTTCCATGGAACATTAGGCACTAAGACCTTGATATGCTCATCTGATAGCCCTTCCCTTCTTTCCCAAAGGGAAAGAAAGGACAACTCCTTTTTCTACTGAAAAAGGACCACAATCTTTCTGACCTTACCTCTGAGAGGGGAAAAACAACATAATAATCTATAGACATTAGATCTTTAAAATTCGTAGACTCCATCAAACTTATTGGTACAGTGTTAATCTTAATACTCAGGAGGCAGGAGGATTACTGCAGACCTAAGGTCAGCCTGGTCTACATGATGAGTCCAGGCTAGACTTTAAACAAAACAAAATCCTTAAATTGAATTCCACCTTTTTTATCTTACAGATAAGAAAAGTATGTGGAGGTGGGTATGGTGGTACCTACTCATAATTACATTTGGGAGTAGAGACAGGAAGATCTCGCTGAGTTTGAGGTTATCCTAGCCTACGAGTGGGTTCCGGACTATGCAGGGCAATAAAGTGAGACCCTGAAAACAGAATAACAACAACAAAACAAACAAAACAGCTGAATGTTGAGTCTACGTAACCAGGTCTAGTTTCGTTTCTTTTGCTATGATAAGACACCCTGAACAAAAGCAATTCAGGGGAGGAAAGAGTTTATTTAGCTTACATTGCCAAATTACAGGTTACAAGGGGGGAGTCAAAACAGGAACGTAATCCCCTAGTCACATTACATCCACAATCAACAGCAGAGAGAAACACATAGATGGCACTGCTTCTGTGCAGCTGGCTTCCTTCACACTTGCCCACTTCAGGGCTCAGTGCATGAAGTGGTGCTGCTGAAAATAGGCTGGAGCTTTCTGCATCGATAATAATCAAGACACACACACACACACATGCCACACACTCACACACAGAGAGAGAGACAGCGTAATCTAGAGAACTCCTCATTAAAACTCTTTCCAGGTGACTCTAGGTTGTGTCAGATTGACAGTTAAGAGTAACCAGCACCCACACTTTGGTCTCCCTTCTTCATGAGCTTCATGTGGTCTGTGAGTTGAATCTTGGGTATTGCGAATTTTGGGGCTAATATCCAATTATCAGTGAGTGCATACTGTGTGTGTTCTTTTGTGATTGGGTTACCTCACTCAGGATGATATTTTCTAGTTCCATCCATTTGCCTAAGAATTTCTCAAATTCATTGTTTTTAATAGCTGAGTAATATTACATTATGTAAATGTGTAAGAACCCCCACGAAGGGAGGACCTCCCTCAAGCCTCAGGAATTTGAAGCCACCCAATAACTCACAAGACACCATTCTTGATGCAACAGCAAGAGATATATTTTGGGATCAGTTGACTGATGGTCAATTCATAGCCCACTCAGCAGAGGAATTGACTCTGTCGACCCCGTTGGCTGGGAGTGGAGGGCTTATATAGGGAAGAACCACAGACCAAGGGGGGGTGAGGGGTAACCAAAGAAACATAACATAAAAACAGTAGAAAGACTTAAAAAGTCCCAACCCAAATTTAGTCAGAACCCAGAGGTGGGTTCTCTTCCCTGAGGTCTGAGAAATGTTAATCAGCCTCTGCCTTCCTCTCCTGAATGTTAATCTAGCAAGTGTCCTCTGACTCAGGGATAATGTACCCCTCCCGGGGAATGTAGAATGTATCTTGGGGCAGTGAAGGCCTAAAATCTTATATTCAGTTCTGCTTTCTTGGAACTTTATATTTTTCATAAGTTTTCTGTATCTTTCAAATGTACCACGTTTTCTGTATCCATTCTTCTGTTGAAGGACATCTGAGTTCTTTCCAGCTTCTGGCTATTATAAATAAGGATGCTATGAACATAGTGGAGCAGCTGTCCTTGTTATATGTTGGAGCATCTTCTGGTATATGCCCAGGAGTGGTATAGCTGGGTCCTCAGATAATGCTGTGTCCGATTTTCTTAGGAACCACCAGACTGATTTCCACAGTGGCTGCACCAGCTTGTAATCCCACCAACAATGGAGGAGTGTTCCTCTTTCTCCACATCCTAGCCAGGATCTGCTGTCACCTGAGTTTTTGATCTTAGCCATTCTGACTGGTGTGAGGTGGAATCTCAGGGTTGTTTAGATTTGCACTTCCCTGATGACTAAGGATATTGAATATTTCTTTAGGTGCTTCTCGGCCATTTGAGTTTCCTCAGTTGAGAATTCTTTGTTTAGCTCTGTATCCCATTTTTAATAGGGTTATTTGGTTGTCTGGAGTCTAATTTTTGAGTTCTTTGTATATATTAGATATTAGCCCTCTATAGGATCTAGGATTGGTAAAGATCTTTTCCCAACTGTTGGTTGCCGTTTTTGTCCTATTAACAGTGTCCTTTGCTTCGGTCCTTCTTAGAAGGAGTAACAAAATACTCATGGGAGCAAATATGGAGACAAAGGGTGGGACAGGATCTGAAGGAGGGGCCATCTAGAGACTGTTCTACCTGGGTGTCAATCCCATGTGTAGTCACCAAAGGTAGATACTGATGTGGATGTCAGGAAGTGCATGCTGACAGGAGTCTGATATAGCTGTCTCCTTAGAGGTTGCCAGAGTCTGACATATTCAGAGGTAGATGCTCACAGCTAACCATTGAACTGATCATGGGCTTTCCAATGGAGGAGTGAGAGCAGACTGAAGGAGCTGAAAGGGTTTGCAGCCTCATGAGGAGAGCAACAATACCAACCAACCAGAGCTCCCAGGGTCTAAACCACCAACCTGGGAGCACATAGGGAGGGACCCATGGCTCCAGCTGTATATGTAGGGGAGGATGGCCTTGTCAGGCATAGGTGGGAGAGGAGGTCCTTGGTCTGGATGCCCAGTATGGGGGAATTCGTGGGTGGGGAGGTGGGAGTGGGTGGGTGGGTGGGGGCATATTCTCATAGAAGCAGGAGGAGGGGGGATGGGATAGGAGGTTCGAGGGGGGTGGGAATGGGGAAAGGGGATCATATCTGAAATGTAAATAAAATATTCAATAATAATAATAATAATAATAATAATAATAATAATAATAATAATAATAAAAAGACTAACCAGCAGAGGGACCTAGCACTGTTTCAGTGATTGGAAGACAGGGCTGCAGTTGTTTCTCAGCTCCTAATGACCCTGCATATTTAACCACACAGAGGCCTATAAAGTTACTGACAGTCTTGGGAGGACTTTTAGCATAAGTTTATTGAATGCTGTGCATACACCACACACTTTGCCAGTTAAGGGGACCTGAAGACTTTCTTCTGTATAAAGAATTGTTCTTCTATTTGCAAACTAACAATGTGGCCATCCTAATACGTGTTTCAAAACTTCCTGCTTGTTATTGTTACCTGTGGTTTCTTTCAGCTGTCCTTGGAGTCCACAATTTGCTCAACAATCCAAAATTTGATGAAGAAACAACCAATGGCAAAGGTCGCAAGGGGCCTGTGAGGAGTAAGTTGATGAGGGATCTGGGAGGGTGGGAAGCTTCAGAGCTGCTGTCTGGTGCCTGTGGGAGAGAGAGCTTCTAGGTGAAGTCATTGGGCTCTGAGCAACCAAACTAGGTGAAGCTGATGCTGGGCACCATGCCTGACAGAACAAGAACATCCACAGAACACACATTAATGGCAGGTCTTCTAGTAGAAAAGAAATTCCTAGTAAGTTTGCAGAGTCAGCTCAAAATGCAAGTAAAGTTTTCTGTTCCGAAGGATATTTAAAAATGGGGGAGACTTGGCTACACCCCCTTTTTTATTCCAGTGTCTTTTTGTCTTGATTATGGATGCTGGTCATTGGACTCTACATACCTACTTCCCCCAGAAAGCCTGGCATGGACAAGCTGCAGCTTCCTGTCTTGTTCATCAGGCATTTGTTCAATACCTACTGGGTGTCAGGAATGTTCTGGGCATATGTAGAAAGATCTTTTCTGAAGGATCTTGTGAGATGTAAGTGGACACAGATCCTGGTTTCTGGATAAATCATTTATTATTCTCTCTGATGGAGACTTCATAGATACTATTCAGTCTCAGTAGCTTCCTATTTACTTGGTTAGTTAGTAAGAAGAGATCTTGTTACTTAGCTTAGGATGGCCCCAAATACCTGTCTCCCAGAATCTTCCTCTCTCAGCTTCTTGAGTGCTGGGATTATAAGTGCATTGCTCTCTTTACATTAGAATATTAATCCTTTGTATGTTGCATGCACTCCAAATATTTTCTGATAAATTAGTGTGTGATGTTTTATTGTTGTTATGTGGGTTTTGTTTGTTTTGAGACAGGCCTGAAATTCACTATGTAGCCCAGGTTAACCTCAAACTCATGATCCTCCTGACTCAGTCTCCTATATCCTGGTAGTGCAGGCATATACTGCTATATCTGGCTCAAGTTATTCATTCATTTATCTATTCGTTCATTTATATGTATGTAAGTGGGCTTTTTTATAATATGAATATATGTTTACCACATGCATACCAAGTGCCCAAGGAAACCAGAAGGGAATTTTAGATCTCTAGAACTGGACTTACCATGTTTGGAAGACACCACGAGGGTGCTGGGAACCAAACTCCATACCTCTACAAAAGGAGCAAGTGCTCTTAGCTGCTGAGCCATGTTTCCAGCCACCACTAAGTGTTTCTAAGATGCCTTTCATTCGTCTTTTCTATTCCTTGGTCTTTCCATACCTTTATCAAAGCAAGAGATGGAAATTGGAGGACAGCCGTAATGAAGAAGCCACGGGGGTATTAGTACTTGGGAACTGGGGATAGAAGTGTAGCTCAGTACTAGAACAAATGCTTTGAGCAGGTCCTGGGTTCAAGTCATAGCATCACTCAGAATTTTTAAAAAGGATTTGGGAAGTGAAGAGACTGGCTCATCATGGTGGCCATCTTTGCCTCTCAGAGCCTATGGTCTGGTGCACAGAGTGTAGGGGAGTCCGTATAGTACAGCAGTGAGTGCCAGTGGACAAGATGCCTCATCATGGCTGAAGAGCATCTGCCTTCCAAACTGACTCAGAGCGACACCATTGCTCAGTGAGAATGAACTTACTATGGTTCACACTGGAGTGTTGGACCCTACATGAAAGAATGGTGCTTTCCGGGGAAGCCGTCTCTAGTTTGTTAGAGGACCTCTTGCACTGTCTTTTATAAACTAAAACTTGTGTTTTAGATGTCGTCAAAGGTGAAAAGGCCAAGCCAGTATTTGAGGAGCCACCAAACCCCACAAATGTGGAAGCAAGCCTGCAGCAGATGAAGGCCAACGACCCTAGCCTGCAGGAGGTCAACCTCAACAACATTAAGGTCGGTGACTTCCAGTACCTCCCGGCTTAGCCTGGCATCACAGAGCTGACTGGACATCACTGCCTGTCTGCTTTTACACTGGCTTGCAGTCCTTTCAAGTCACTGATTTTAGACAGAATAATCTAGTCAAAAGAAATGGGTCCATAAGAAGAGTAATTTCTAGAACTTTTTGAAAAGATTCATAGAACTCAGGCCAAACAAAGAATATTTCACCCGATGCTGAATAACCACATCAACTTTTCTTTTTTCTTTTCTCCCTCTCTCTCTCTTTCTGTCTCTGTCTCTGTCTCTCTCTGTCTCTGTCTCTGTCTCTCTCTGTCTCTGTCTCTCTCTCTCTCTCTCTCTCTCTCTCTGTATGTGTGTGTGTGTGTGTGTGTGTGTGTGTGTGTGTGTGTTACAGCACTCTACCTCTTAGCTGTATCCTCAGTCCCCTCACACAGTTTCAAGTATCAGGAATGTCAGAGTAACGTAGAAGGGTAGTTGGCACAGACTTTCACGTGAGACTCTAATGCAGCTGGCAGTCAAGACTAAGGTATCCAAAGGATCCACTTCTAAGATGGACACCCGTGCAGCTGTGGGCAAGAGACCTCACTTTTCCACCACATGGGCTACTCTTCGGGGCTGCCTGAGTGTTCTCACATAACCATATCTGGCTCTCCCCAAAGATAGTGACACCAGAGTGAAAAAGATCAAGAAGCCAAAGGCTCAGTGGTCAGAAGTAATTGCTTTCCTTGCAGAGTGCCCAAGTTCAATTCCCTGTACCCACATCAGGTGTCTCAGAACCACCTGTGACCCCAGATCCCGGGCATCCAACACTTCTGGCCTCTCTTCGTACCCATACGTGTACATGCCCCACCTCACGACACACACAGTATTTTCCCATGATCTGGTGTCTAAAGTCACAAGACTGTCATTGTCATTCCCACCTTGTTCTTTTTGGTGATAAGCCTTGCTGTTGCCACTCTAGTTAGCAGTGGTGGGAACCTAAAAATAAGGTAGACAGAAGTCCCATGCAGCAGCCAACTTTATTCAGTGCATCAGACAATTTATACTCTGAGGGCTAAGAAGGGTCACTCACCTGAGTGACGTATGGAGTCACAAGGACAAGAAGCACCTGGCAAAATAACATTTGTTTCCATAAAAGCATATAAATAAATAATAGTAGCTGCTTGTAATGAATAATTTAAAGTAGACTCATTCCTATACCTGGAAGAGGCACAAAAGCACATTCCAAGAACAATCCATGTTAAGAAGGAACAGAGATTACAAGACCCTTGTCCTGTTTACTTGGAGCTTTCTCACAGGGTCTCAGAAATCACACAGCTTTGTTCATGGACCGCCTTCTGACATCGTGCTGTTGAAGGAAGAGAAGGAGACAAGAGGCGCATGAATACATATGAATTGCCTATGGCCTAATTTATTCATTCTCTTCAGTTGGCTGGTTGATGACTTGGTTGGCTAGTTTGAGACGAGGTTTCACTGTGTGACCACGACTGGCTTTAAACTCTTCAAACTCAATATGTAAACAGGCTGATTTCAAAGTCTCCATCCTCCAGCCTCTACCTCCCTACAGATTAGGCACTAGACATGTGCCTTCAGATAGGCTTGTTTTGTTGGTTCTTACTGAGCTTATCTCTAGCATTTGATATTATTCCTAATGAGTTTTTCCTCTCTTTCTTTTTATTTATTCTTTTCTCAAACAATATATCCTGAGTGCAGGCTCCCTTCCCTCTGATCCTCCCAGATCTACTGCTTCTCCATTTCCTTTCAGAAAAGGGCACTCCTCCAGGGTTATCAGCTGAGAGGGCCTGACACAGATTCAGGTAGCTCTGCTTAGTTGATCTTGTAGGTTGTGTTCTGCTGGTGCCGTGGCCCCCTCTGGCTCCCACTGTCTTTCCTCCCTCTCTTCTGTGGGGTCTCCTAAGCTCTGCGTAATGTTTGCCTATGGGTCTCTGTATCTGCATCTGCTCCCATCAGCTGCCAGAGGAGGCTTCTTACCTCTCTAATAAAGGTTGGGCTATCATTAGAAATCATTTTATTGGCTTGCTTTTTTTTTCCAGTCACGTTTGGTTCTACCCTAGATCTGGGCCATCCAGCTTCTAGTTCCCAGCCATTTAGGCAATTTTAGGCATGGGCTCCCTCCCCTGGTGTGGGCCTCAAGTTAGAACAGCCATTAGTTGGCCACTCCCACAAGCTCTGAGCCACCTTTGCCCCAACATATCTTTCAGGCAGGACAGTTTGTAACAGGTTGAAGGTTTGTGGCTGAATTGGTGTCCAAGTCCCACCAATGCAAGCCTTGCCTGGTTATAGGTAGCTGGTTCCCGCTCTGTATCCTCCACTACTGTGAGTCCTTGCTAGGGTCACAGTTAGGGTTTTACTGCTGTAAACAGACAACTGAAAGCTGTGAACATGACCAAGGCAACTCTTATAAAAAACATTTAATTGGGCGTAGCTTACAGGTTCAGAGGTTCAGTCCATTATCATCAAGGTGGGAACATAACAGCATCCAGGCAGACATGGTGCAGGAGGAGCTGAGAGTTCTTCTTTATCTGAAGGCCGCTAACAGAATACTGACTTCCAGGCAGCTAGGATGAGGTTCTTAAAGCCCACAACCACAGGGATACACCCACTCTATCAAGGCCACACCTACTTCAACAGGGCCACACCTTCTAATAGTGCCACTCCCTGAGCCAAGCATATACAAACCATCACAGTCACCCTCATAGGTTCTAGGAAGTTTCCACTGTACTAAGTTTCCACATTGCCCCCAATTCCAGTTATCCCTCCCCATACTCTTCCTCTCCATCCTTCTCCCGACATGATCCCTCCTGCTTTTAACTGTGTATAGGTGTCTTATATGGATATGTACACATGAGTGAAGTTGCCCATGAAGGCCAAGAAGGGTATTGGATCCTAGAGCTGGAATTAACAGGCCGTTGGGAGCCTCCAAACGTGGATGCTGGGAACTGAACTCAGGTTCTCTGCAAGGGCAGCAAGTGCTGTTCACTGATGAGCCATCTCTCCAGCCCCAATTATATTGTTTTGATTGAGTGTGCATTGTGTGTTATATCATTGACTACTTAAAGTTCGTTGTCTCGTTTGCTCAGTGAGAACTGAGGAGATTAAGTGGCTGTGCTCATTCAGCTTAGCCACCACACAACCAGCGATCCTATCCATTGCTGCCCCTTGCTGCTTACCGCTTACTGCTACAATAGGTGATTTGTGCATACAGTTTATAAGAAAGAGTCCACAGATACATCCATGCATGGAAAACACTCATAAAATACAATTAATCTACAAATAAAAAGAAAGGAATACAAACAAGTGTATTCCTGTATCCAAAGGATCCACTGCCAACATGGCACTTTCATGTGGCCGTGTACAAGAGACCTCTCTTTGCAGAGACTTCTTCCTGGTAAAGGTGGAAGCAGGGCATCACCCAGAGTTCAAGGGAGCTTTGGCAATGTAGTGAACTTGAGGCCAGATTGAAGCCAGCCTGGATTCCAGGAAACCCAGTTAAGATCTATCCAGGCTTCACTTAGAAATGTTGTAGTAAGAGACAGACACTAACCACATGTTGGCAGCATAGTGTGGTAAGCCCCAAACAGTTATGGAATTGTAGGCAAGGAAAAACTTGAAGCTGCCTAGGAGAACTCATAAACCAAAGAGGAAATTATTCAGGCAGCTCTTCAGAGGTGGAGAAAAAAATAGGAGTTTTCAGTCCAAGGAGAAAAGCATATCTTAAGGGAATGTGTGTGAGAGACTGTGGTTGTTAGCCTGCCCTAAAATATAGGACAGAAAAAAAAAATCTTTTGAGTTATGTTCCCCTACTGGGCACTAGGAGGTGCTATTCACTCAAAATAGCTTAGTTAAATGGCTTCAGCCATCTGAATACAGGTGATAGTGAAAAGTTGCAGGGGGCTTGCTGAAGAAGCAGAGCACATGCTTATTAGTCCATGTGAGCCCCTGGGTCCAATCAAAAATGAAAACAATTGAGAGTAAGTCCCAGTGCAGTGGGAACGGTTTATAACTAACCCTGTCTTCTATGCTTAGAACATTCCAATTCCAACCCTGAAGGAATTTGCAAAGGCTCTGGAGACCAACACCCATGTGAAGAAGTTCAGCCTGGCTGCAACCCGTAGCAATGACCCTGTGGCTCTTGTAAGTGAGACTTGACATACGATATGAAGTCATTTAATTCCCTGGAGACTTTATTTTTAGGTTTTTCTTATTGTTTAAAGTTAGCTGGCTTAGCTTTTAGTTGTTTTGAGATAGGTTTTTGTTGTGCACGGCCTGGGTTTTGAACTCACTATGTATCTTGGACTGACCTTGCATTCCCAGTAATCCTGCCTCAGCTTGCCTAGTGCTGAAATTTCAGAGATGAAACCACCATTCCTCAATAATTTATTTTATCAATTGAAAGTCTTAGATCTGGTCAACTTAATCTAACAAAGTTACGGTCCCCAGGCACAGGCTGAGAACCTACACTGCAAACACGTTGGCTTAAGTGGATTCTTGTCAGCGCTGTACTTTCCAAATAAGAACAAGACAAGTGTCTTGGCATTTAAC
Source organism: Rhabdomys pumilio (assembly GCA_030674055.1). Lineage (NCBI taxonomy): Eukaryota > Metazoa > Chordata > Mammalia > Rodentia > Muridae > Rhabdomys > Rhabdomys pumilio. The sequence continues at coordinate 80,913,082 of JANHMN010000007.1, forward strand.
TAAATAAATATTTAGAGTTTGTTCTGTGTTGAGAAAAACCATTCTGAAACTTTCCTCCTCCAGTAACTTTCTGTAACAGTCATTAGATGTTATGACCCCCCAAAACTTACTTGAACTTGGCACATATAAAAACGTCAGAGTGTCTTTTATCTTAGCCTTTATGTGCATTTGTATGCCAAGCATACTTTAAACAGGCAAAAAATAGTGAAAAGTTTCCTTTGACATTCAGTTAATTCGAGTATGGAAAGAAAAATAATAACCAAAACCCTTGTCCTTTTATGCATTTGGGGTAATCTAGCCAAACAAGAGAGCTACTTAGCCTAAGTAAATACTGTCACTGCCTTAGCCATCACCACTTCCTCTTATCTGCTTTTCTTATTACAAGCCACTCTCCTGGGGGACTCAGTGAATGCGGCTCTGAGCGCTAAGCTTTGCGTGCTTACCTCACCCAGTCATCCCCTAGTGCTCCAAGTATGTGCTGTTAGTTGCCACAATAACTGAGGCTGGATTATCCCAGGTGTGGCAAGTAATGACAGAGCCGAGAATCACCACCAGGTCTTTCTGGTTCCATTATGCTACATTTGCACACACAACCCTGTGGTTGTTAGGGGCCCTGGGAATCAACCTGAGAATTCACACTCACTCTCAAATCAAATTAGAAAAATAAAGGTCCTGGCATGTTAGTTGTTTTAAAGTAACAGTCTTAGGCAGGAGAGATGGCTCAGCGGTTAAGAGTGCTTGCAGCTTTACCAGAGGACCTGGGTTGACTCAAAGTACCCATTTCACACAACTCACAAGTGCTTGTTACTCTAGCTCCAGGGAATCTGATTTCTCTTCTGGCATTCTTGGGTGCCTCACATGTATGGATCATAGACATACTTTCAGGCAAACACCCATATGTATAAAATAAAAATAAAGTCTAAAAAATGAAAGTATATATAGATATGTCTGGGCATGTAGATATAACTAAAAATAAGGTATTCAACATTCTTTTATTCATATTGAATCTTTGAAACCCATGGTGTGTTTTATATTTACAGTACGTCAGTTTAAACTAGCTGCTATTCAAAGACTTAGTAGCTACATTTCTTGTGGCTACCACTTGGTTAGCAGTGAAGCTATGTATGTTGGGTTCTGTTTGTTAGATTTAAAAGACATATTTTAGCCGGGCAGTGGTGGCGCACGCCTTTAATCCCAGCACTTGGGAGGCAGAGGCAGGTGAATTTCTGAGTTCGAAGCCAGCCTGGTCTACAGAGTGAGTTCCAGGACAGCCAAGGCTACACAGAGAAACCCTGTCTCGAAAAAAAAAAGAAAAAAAAAAGACATATTTTAATTTTTAATTAAAGTGTGTGTGTGTGTGTGTGTGTGTGTGTGTGTGTATGCATGTTTATGTAAGTTCTGGTGTCCTTGAAGTCCAGAGAGGGTCTGTGGACTCCTGGAGCTGGAGTTAAAGGTGATTGTGATTTGCCTGATGTGGGTGCTGGGAATTGAACTTGGGTCTTCTCCAAAAACAGCATGTGCTCTGAACTGCTGAGCCATCTTTCTAGTCCCAGGAAATTATAGTTTTGTCTCATCCCATAGAGTTCAGAAAGCAAATCTTTTCTTGAGACATGTATTTCTACTCCACTCATTTACATACCGTTGAAGGAACCACCTCTGTCTTTCTGACACTACTGTCCCAGCACACGGGATAGATGCTCAGATATTTGCTGAACCGAAGTGAACTTGGGTGTAATAACTCCAAGTTATGTTTGGCTGCATAGGCTCCATTTCATTCTGTTTGATTAAAAAGTGTTCTCTCAAGTTTAAGATAAAATGGCATGATCTTGACTGCCTGCCAGGAGGTTGTGCAAGTTTTTATAAAGAACTAGTTGCTCTGAAGTTTCTTTACTCTGGGACTGAAAGTTAATGCCAAAGCTTGGTGTGTCCTATAAGACAAGGCTTGCTGTACTCCTATCCCATGCTCTGATTAAAATGTGCACATTTAATTTTAAGATCAACTATTAAACAGAGCATGGAGGCCTATGCCTCTAATCCGATCACTTGGGAAACAGAAGCAGGTGAAAATCTGAGTTCAAGGCCAGCCTAATCTATCTTGTCTCAAAACTAACAAACAACAAAAAACAAACAACAATGAAAAACAACTATTGAATAAATGTACCTTGAATTGCATAGTGTGCCATTCCATCAGCCTGTGTCCCTGAGCTTTTGATTCTAACACCTGTCAATACACAGGATTTTTATTGTGCCCCAGTGATTCTCAGCTCAAGAGCTCTTTTGCTCCCAGGGCACATTGGCAGTGGCTGGAGATGTTTGGGGTTATGGTGAGGACAAATTCTACTGGTATTTGTAAGATCTCAGAAGCCAGAGAGGCTGCCATCGGGACACCTACAGCAAAGAAATCTCCAGGCCCAGATCTTAGCCATGCAGAGGTTGAAAAACCTGCCTAGTGTCCTGTGGAATTCTTTCTCTTCCTTCTTCCTGTTTTAACTGCCATTAAGATAATTAAGATAGTTTAGAGCTCCCTAGAAGCAATCAGTATGAGCAATTTGCTTTTCATTCTCCCACTTATTGTCTTTATGGCTTTAATTAAAGTGGCTACGAATCTCAACTGTCCATGCACTTGAGGACAGAAGGCCAGGTCTCAGCCTTAGAGATCCTGCTCATGTTCACCTGGGCGGGGCCAAAATATACTATGTGTGTGTGTGTGTAAATGAGATCTTTGTGTGCGTGTGTGTGCGCGCGCGCGCGCATCTATATGTATGTGTCTAAGTGAATACATGCATATGTAAGTGTGGGATGCTCGTGGAAGCCAAAAGAAGGTGTTGGATCCCTTGAAGTTAGACTCAGAGGTATCTGTGAGCCTCTCAATGCTGGGATCTGGACACTTGTCTTCATGATTGAGCAGCAAGTGCTCTGAACCACTGAACCATCCCTCCAGCCCCAATTATATGTGTACTTTTAAAACTTTGTTCATACTGAAACACCTTTAGACTATTTTTTTGTTTTGTTTTGTTTTGTTTTGTTTTCAAGACAGGGTTTCTCTGTGTAGTCCTGGCTATCCTGGAACTCACTCTGTAGACCAGGCTGGCCTTGAACTCAGAAATTCGCCTGCCTCTGCCTCCCAAGTGCTAGGATTAAAGGCATGCGCCACCACTGCCCGGCCCAACTATTATTAAAAGGTGTTCTTTTAGAGAATATATAGTCTCAACTCTTGAGGGTACAAACAGGAAGAGCAACACTTTATGGCCAGCCTCAGTTACAAAGCAAGTTCAAGGACAGCCTGGGCTACCTCAGAGTCTGTTTTCACACACACACACAGGCTAGAGAGATAGCTCAATGTTTAAGAGAACTGGCTGTTCTTCCTGAGTTTTTGTTCCCAGTACCTACGTGGTGCTCACAACTGTCTAAACCTCTAGTTCCAGATGATCCAACACCTTCTTCTGGTCTCTGCTGGATCAAGCACACACATGATACACAGACAAATATGCAGGCAAAACACACACATATTTTTAAAATAAAATTAAAAATAAGAGAGAACATACAATCACACACACCATGTGGATGCTGGGAATCAAGTCCAGGCCCTCCAGAGGAGCAGTCAGCATTCTTAACTGCTGAGCTGTCTGAACTCTCCAGCTTCTACTAAGCTATTTTATTTGGTTTGGTTTGGTTTGGTTTGGTTTGGTTTGGTTTGGTTTGGTTTGGTTTGGTT